>VKHH01005888.1:0-51465 GCA_015144975.1 Epipyxis sp. PR26KG | reverse complement strand
AACCAACTCTCGCTTCGCTCGAGTTGGTTTCAACAAAAAACTCGCCCCCCTTTCAAATTTCTGGATAAAACTGTAAGTATTATCGTATTATCCCAACAAAACAATGCAAAAAAAGAAAAAAAGTTATTATTATTATGGCTTGTAAAAAAAGCCATAACTATAAAGTACTATAAAAACTTGATTCTACCTTCAATTCTATACTTCATACAGAAGAGCAAAGAATACATCAAATAACCAATATCCAATACACCACCACCACCCCACCACCAACCAACACATCATCAGAGCATCGCAATACGCAATACGACACACTGATACAATTATACAGCATTAATTTTTAGCACTAAAATGAATTATTCTAGGATGAATCTCGATTTGTTAATACCAGTTGCAATTGCTTTTATATTGGTGAGTTATTTTTTTAATATTTTATTGCTAAAACGCATAACACTATTTTTCAAAATCACTGTTATTTTTCAAAATCCTCATGCCATACCGTAGATGCGATTGCGCAATATTTTCAATATTCCTCAAAAACTTCTGTCAGGATTACGCTTATTTGTCAGAGTTTCAGCAGCTTTTCCTGCGGCTTCCACAAAACCTAAAGTAGCAAAAGATAAGCATCTTTCAGCTGATCTTGATGGAGTATTTATTGAGGAAAGTATATCAAAATTACAACTTACAATGATTGAATTAGATACATCAACGGTGCAAAAAGTAAAGCTTCTCACTTTTCAATTATTTTACGAAATATACGAAGTGTTGTGTAACTTTGCCATATTATGTATTACTAGTCATATTTGGTCTGGATTTTTTCATTGTTGGAATCCAAATGCAGAATATAGTTTTTGGTCAACGCTGATAAGCTTTGGTGCAGCGGTGTTATCTTCTCAGTCATTATTACAGATGCTCTATTTGACTGGAATTAGAGCTAAAGAAACTCAATTAGCAATAGTTTTTGGTTGTATAACCTTTCTTGGTGTATTATTATTAGTAATATTCTTACCTTTTACAATCAATAGTTCGTTCAACGAGAGCACATTGCACTTAGCTGTACATATTAATGCTATGCTCAGTCAAATCGAAGAAGGTTCAACTCAGTATCCAATTGATACTTTGCAGATCTTTGTTCAAACTACTTTTGCCGGAATCATTGGTTTGATGGTTAGTGGAATTGTGTTACCAGCAATTAGATTTTCTCAACTGTTTTTATCAATGAATTTCGGTAGCAAATATGAATTAGTAGAATCTAAGTGGAAGGTTATGCTATGGTTGGATTATATCTTGCCATTAGTGGTCGGTAGTCTCTTTTCTCCTCTTTCAGTTATTATAATGAAAACAATTAGCCAGTCTATAAGTCAAGAGGACAACAATTCAGTTTGTGACAATTCATTAGAATTTTCATGTTCTGATGGATTATCTAACACTTACGGAACCATTCTTTTCAATTTCCAAATAGTTAGTGTGTTGTTAATGATACTCGTGCGAATATCAACATTTAGACTCTATATGCAGCGTTTCCTTGACGATTCAGCAAGGACTGTTGCAGTTCATTTGTCTAATTCGTCTCATAAAGACACATCTGAACACGAAATGCTTCAATCAAAGATAAAAGCAAGATCTGAATATTTAATACCTGCTGCAACTCAATTTATCGCAACTCCAGTATTATTGCTTTCTCTAATCGTATTACTTCACAAGAGCAATCCAGTTGGATTAGGTATGAAAATTAAATTAATATGCCATATTATTCAGTATTGCTTTTTCATTCAAATTTTTAATTCAATATTATTATTAGAAATCTGTACTAGCACTCTAAATCTATTCGGTTTGGATTCAACCAGTGTTAAAT
Organism: Epipyxis sp. PR26KG; assembly: GCA_015144975.1. Taxonomy (NCBI): domain Eukaryota; class Chrysophyceae; order Chromulinales; family Dinobryaceae; genus Epipyxis; species Epipyxis sp. PR26KG. Next base: position 49,613 of record VKHH01005888.1, on the reverse strand, counting down.
CAGCTGCATTGTTCAATGCGAATTATAATAGCACTGCATTAGCGTTTGAAACAGCAAGTCAACCGTATCTATCTGCAGCATTACAAGCATTAGTTGGATTAGATTTTATACCAAATGAAAACCCTCGCTATAATCCAGTTTCAGTTCCAATTGAGAAAACAACAAAAGTTCTTCAACAATTTCTATTCAAATTATCTTCCATATATTTCTTACCGTCAAAGGATTCTATGACTTTATTGAAAGGAATTATTATGTTTCATTCAATATTATGGTTTATTGTAAATACCATTGCTCAAATATTTTGGAAATATTATCCAATGTATTTAATGAAACAAACGCTAAGTAAAACTTTATAATAATTGAGAAGTTATTTGCAATGCACACGTATCACTTAATTAAAGATTAATTTGAATAGACTTGACATTAGGTGTTTTCAAAAATATGTAGATTCTTATAAGATAATGACACTATTCCATTACTACAACAAAAATAAAAAATACTTAATTGTGTTTTGACATTTTTCTCAGTCACAAAGTAAACATTATATCAAGTTATGAACTATGTTTTTTGGGTAGGTTTTTCATACCACCAATGAATTGTGTGAGAAATAAAATAGTTGATTTTGACAGACATGCATGAAATTAAAAATTTTGCTACGAAAAATTGTTGAGAATAATATTTGCTGTTAAATTTCGTGAGTTGAAACAACAGCATCTCCAACCGGAACAACAGGATATGAAATATTGTTCTGTAGCTCTGTCTCGTCTACAACACCAGAGTACTGAATGTCATTTTTAGTACTAGGACTTACGACATTCTCGTTATCTCCAGATGAAGAAGAAACAGAAAGTTTTATCATTTCATTACTAAACATGTAGGAGATCACTATCACAGTACATATTGAGGAAATAATAGTCATTATGCCTAACCCATTTGCAATCCGACAAGCACTTGAAAGATGATTGTAATGGCTTTCTTTATAAGACCCATTAACAAGTATGTAAGAGCAATTTGATTGAGTAAGTTGATTTGAGATTCCAGTTAAAATTGCGAATATAGTCAAGCCAAAAGGTATCATTGCGACAAAAACATAAGATTTATAATTGAGAAATGTCTCTTTCGTGGAAGAATGCTCAGCTAATGTTGATGTATCCCGTTTCATCCAACGTAATATTATTTGAAAAGTCAATGACACCAAAAACAATACTATTGCACTCAATCCAATCCAAGAATGCAAAGAAATAAGGCTTGGATGTTTCATATCAAATTTATACTTTACGATCGCACACAATCCAGCGACCATACAAGAAAAAGCAGCAATACTCCAAAAAAGGCTATGCGAAGGTGATGTATCCATTAGAATAAGCACATTATTAGATATTACTTGACAAAAGAAAAAACCTGCAACCATTAACACAGGATGCCAAGCAAAGACATTATTACTCCAAGATGGTAAACCTAAGTATCCTTTTGATGTACCAGCTGTAGCCCATGCTGAGATCAAAGCAATGGATGCAATCCCAGATATGGTGGCAATAAGTGCATTCGCGAATAAATAATGGGAAAGTCCTGCTGTCATTGAATATCCTCCTATTAGCAAAATAAAAAATCCACCAATTGCTATTATAACCCCAAGAATTTGCTTCACACCGCTGCTGATCCCAGTATTTGTGCTTTGAGATGCTGCTGTTGGAGAAGAAGTTGGAACCGCTGTATTGACAATATAAGTGACATCACCAGTAGATAAAGATTGGACAGAAATACTTTGTATTCCTTTTAAACCAGCAATATTATATGCTTGCAACAAGGATAAAAATGTTTTATTTGATGATTGTACAGCATCTAAGAGAGAACTATATAGGCTAGTTGATGAATTAAATTTTGTATTTTGTAAAATGTATTGAATCTCAAATGGAACTGAAACAGTAGTTGTTGCAATTAAAATTCGACGGTCATCTTCACTTGGTTTAATAGTTGGTTTTACTGAAGGTTGCGTTGTAGTAGTTGTGGAATTGATTGTACATTCGACGTTATAAGGTTCATCCAAGTAATTTGATATTGAAGTTCGCAAGGATTTGACCAAAGCCGATTGTGCATTGTTTTTGCTCAATAATATCTTTGTTGTGTTCTGCATTGATAGAACTAAGTCGTAACGAATTAGTGTTGCAGTCGACGGAGTTGGAGCTGAAGAAGGAATTGCACTGGTCGTTAGAACAGTTGGGTTCCTTGAAGGATAAGTAGTTGGAATATTAGTTACAGCTATTGTAGGTGACATTGTTGTTTGAATAGAAGGTGCAGCAGTAGGAGAGCCTAGAGTGACACTAGGCAATCCAGTGGGAGTGATGGTTGGAAGATTAGTAGTAGGCCGAAGTGAAGAAATAGCTGTAGGAGCACTTGATGGCGAATATGAAGGGCTAGAAGTTGTAGCTGCAACTAATGTAAAATCCGAAATTATGTTCACGGTAGTGTATGATGTGGTCCATCCCGCCCTAATTAGCACCGTGCCGGAAGTAGGCATGACTAATGTCGCACCATTGGAATTAGCAATACGAACATTATCTGTACATGATCCACTCGAAAATTGAGCATTTGACGCTTCAAATAAATATTCTCCTGATGTGCTTGATATGCTTACTGTTAAACTCTCACCAGCAACGTATGATGCTCCAGAGGTCAAAGTTGTTGAACCGCGCTTTATAACCAAAGTCCTTGTTGTACTTATCACGGCAGATTTTGACATAATAGTTGTTCCTGCTGAGAGCGAGCGAGAACAATATGACGATGTCATCAGAGTGGCGTGGCCATCAGCTGGTAGTACCATAACACCAAGTAGCAACAACAACTTTGTAAAATAGTTTATCAAACTCTTCATTCTTTAACAAATTAAAATGAAGACAAAATTGACTAGTATTATAAAATCTGAAATAACAGTAATAAGAAAAACACTGAAATAAATAAATAATACTGAACCAGATAATTCACTTTTAGTTTTAGTTGAATTGGTAAGAACTATATATAATAATAATTTGAAAGAAGTCTCGAATTTCCTTCAATGTATAAAAATATTTCATAAATCCAAAAAAATATTCCATATACGGTACCCAACTATATATATATATCGAAATTCTGGGAATTTCATCGCTTTTTTTAGAATGAATGAATGAATTAATTAATATTAATGAGTTCAATTCAACTAAACAAGAGGAACATAACAGAGAGCCCTCTTAAGCTTTACGCTTTCTTCCTCGATTTCCTCGATCAGAATAAATAAAATTGGATGCATCTTCAACATAGAATAGAGCAGCTGGATTTATAATTTTACCCGTACCGTAAGATAGATTTAAGTTATGGTAGTTAATTAGAGGGGGTGGAAGCATCCTAGGTGAATAGCAAAACTGAGTCGGCGAATAATAAGTTGAGTGGCTAAGCTTCGATAAGTGAGCTATACGAAGTTTATTGATATGGCTTCTTTACCAAAATTACCGAAACAGTCAGCTACAAACGGAATGAAGTTTAAGCCGACAAGCGCACAAGGTGATAAATGTTTAGCGATTTTATTTGATTCTGCTATATTAGCAGCTTTACCAATGATTGAGTGGAAGAACAGCAATGAAGTAACTCCGGAACCAGGGACCGAGACAACTAACTTGGGCTTTCCAACGAGGATGAATACCAGCATCAAATGCAGCGTTATATAATGCCCAAGCTAAAAGATCATGACGAGCAAACCATGAAAATGTATAATAATTCTATAATTTTCTACCTCCGAAATTCCGGAATTCGGAAATTCCGTTCATCTTTTTTTTTTTTAAAAAAACACAAGTTTTTAGTAACAATTACAAGAGAGAATCATGACAATTTACAAATGTAAAATATGAATTTAATAAGGTATGTATTCATATTTGTAAAATATCAATTTGATAAGGTATGTATTCATATTAAGTGATTCGGGATTTACAGTATAGCGCGGGAAAAGCGGGACAGGAGCTGACGTGCAGTTCCGTGATTTCTCAAAATTTATCGGCGGTGCTGCTGTACGTTTAAAATAAAAAACAATTACCATTCAAGTCTTCTTTCCTCTTTCATGTCGCAAGTACATTCGTAGATTTATTCGGACAACGCTGTTATTAGAGGAATTCCAGCAGGGAATCTGTACCAGTATAACTTGTATACTGTATATCAAATCATCAAATCCAAAAATCAAATTTTGTTGTTGTAGTACATTTATTTTTCTGTAATGATTAATTTCATCATCTTAACTGCGCCAAATGAGAAAATTGCTGTAGTTTATCGCCAACAGATTGAATCGATGAAAGCATCCATTTCGTGGTTAGATACAACAAAAGTTGCATGTATTGCTGATCCAGAAGGTATTCGGATAGGAAGCGGTGGTGGTACGATCAATGCATTGGATTATTTATTAAATACAGTGGGTATGGTTGCAAGAGATGTTAACGTCCAGTATCGTCGGGTTATAATTATTCATTCTGGTGGTGATTCAAGGAGAGCACCTTTGTATAGCTTGAGTGGAAAAGCTTGGACAACTTTAAACTCTAAATTAAATGATTCGGTGGTCATAGTAAATCCGTTGCTTCTCTTGATGAAAGAAATAAATTCGTTTTGCAAAAGCCTGCCACATTATTCGTTAATAGTCGCAAGTAGTGATGTTTTGCTTGATATCACACAGGTAGCTATGGCATACTGTATATTATAGTTTATTTTCTCAGCTTTTGTTGTTTCACGATACTTTCCATTGAAAGGGTGAAAACACATCTACAGAGTTCGAGAATAATGCTGTTTCGGTGATTGCTGTTCAAGAGGATGTGCTAACAGCAAAAAATCATGTAAATAAGGATTCATTCACCATAAAATATATATGTAAAATATAACTTTTCAACTAATAAATAGATAATTTTTAATTTCTTAGGGTGTTCTTGTTGGTAGCAATGTTATTTCGATTGCTAACAAAGAACCAATATCAATTCCAGCATCAAATTATTTGCAAAAACCATCATTAATTGATATGAGACAAAAAAATGCAGTATATTATCCCGATATGGGAAATATCAAGATATCAAATGATGATGAAATTCATGAAACAGATTTTGCTATGGTTGACACAGGTGAAACTTAAATCTATACTGTCAAGTTTGATTTATTATACTAAAATAACATTGTACTTTAGGTGTTGTAATATTTACCGGAACTGCTTTTGAGGTAATGTTTATCTTATAATATCAATAATGCATTGATTTTCATTCTTTTGTTTCAGGCGATGTTAGATTTAGTCTCAAACGAATATGTGAATAAATGCACGAAACGGATTATACAATCTAATAATTTATTAATTACAAAAAATCAGTCAGAAGAAATACTCCGTTTGGAATTATATTCAGATATTCTTCTTGCTACAGCATTTAGTGATCATACTAAGGTTATATATTATATATCATTATATTATTTTCCTAACTTTCATAATTTATTATTGTATTTCTTATTTCTGATAGAATAATGCCAAAGACAATATCATTTCATATTATGAAAGGTTAGGAATCAATCCAAATAATTCAGGGAAATTATATATGGAAGCAATTAATGAATTATGGAAATCATTTCGAAACATCCCATTGCATCTTATATACGTACCTACTGGTATATTTGAGCATTTAGGAACATCGAGTGAAGTGCTCACTTTATTAACATATCCTTTCAATCAAACAACAACTTCGAATATAAATTATAATACAAATGAATTAAATAATAATCGTAAAAATTATAAATTAAATCGATTTGCAAATAAATATCAATTAAATACTATAATCGATTCTCAAATTCCATCCATTGTTGAATCAACTGAACCGTTCATATATGTAAATTCGTCCATTATTTCAACTCAAGCTGGTAAAGATGTAACCATCAAACCACATAATTCCGTAGCTCTACCTTCAGTGATAGAACATTGTTTGTTAAAAAGCGATATAATAATTGGGAATAATTCGATGTGTTCACATATTGGAGGTTATTTAGGAAATAATTTACAAGATATTTCATCCAATATTATAATACAACAAATTTATCTTCAAAATCAACTGAATGAAATGAATGAATATAAATATCTTAGTTTTGTATTAATGATATTACATATCAAAGATGATGTCAAAACTTATTATAAAAATTCAAACAGTACCATTAATGGCGTATATTGGTCAGATTTTTTCCAAGTAAGTATTATTATTTATTGCTAACATTATCGCTATTATTTATTATTATTAATTTATAAATCCTACATTGTTTCTTTGTTTTTGTAGTTGTTAAATATTAATCCAAATGATATATGGCCTGAAAATATTATTGAATCTGAGAAATCGATTTGGAATGCAAATTTATTTTCGATTTGTTATTATGAAAATAATAGTAATACTTTATTATCTCTCAATAGAAATGACCAGCTTATACCAACTAACATATTACAATTGACTTGGTTACAATATTTAACACAATGGGTTGATAATATGAAATATCCTGATTCAAATATAAATAATAGTAATAATAGTAATTTTCAAGAATTTATGAACAATAATAGTTTTAATTTATGGTTATTATCGAAACGTATATCATTAGCAGATATATTAGCTATAGGAGATGCTCGTAAAATGTTTCATTGGCGTAATTTAATGCAAGTTGTCAATTACAATAATTATAATTCAATTGATTCTGTACATGATATTGCGATTTTATTCGAAACTGTACATTTAACTTGCTCTAATATTTTGAAAATATTTCAAAAGTTTATTAGTTTATCAACCAACAGGTATGTATGTGTCTTATGATAATCATAAAAATAATTTAATAATTATGATATTATAATATTTTTATATTATAGTATATCACAGGATAATCTGATGGATTCTGATATTTGTATTTGTATGTTATTATGGTGTATAAATCTTCTGACTGGAACTTCAACTTATCAAAATAAAAATATTGAAAATAATTTTATAAAATATACAAATTTGGCAACATTATCTATTATTAATTATTATAAACTAAAATCAGAATTTTATAATATAACATCTGATATATGCAATGAAATAATTTTACACACTTCAAATTTATTTTTATTTATTCATTATAATAATCATCTTTCAGAAATATTTTTCGATTTTATGAAGTCATTAATTTCAAAGAATGATATGATTTATATTATTGATATTCTTAAATATACTATTATTGATTTAGATATAATCTCTCAACCAAAATGCTTATTATTAATATCTTGTTTAGTATCAAAAACACAATTGGATCGATTAAAAATACCAAAATTAGAAATTTCAATTGAAAATATTATAATTTTAAAAAATCTAAATAATAATACTAGTATAGATAATGATATTAATAGTAAAGGAAAGTTAGTAATTGGTTATATTATAGATATGATTGTATATTATGGAGTTCAAACTAGTGGTTATGAAGGATCTAATTCAATTATGAATTCATTTTTATCGCAAATTATTGAATCGTATGCTCAAGTAAGTACCTCTACAGATGCTATAATATTTCATAATTATTTTTATATTGTTTCATATATATTTCTCTCTCCATTCCTTCCATTTCGAATGACTGTGCTGTAGAATGGTTTTGACATTTTGTCTAACAGCAAGGCACTCTTCTGTTATGCGGTTCGATTTTACACTCTGTCAAACCGTTTTGACTCACTGTCACTAGGAATGGAGAAAGTAAACTACTATCGAATTCAATAAATCGATGTTATCATTATTATATCATTCAAATATAGCAATTAATTACAATTCATTTGCAATCAAGTCTTTCTGAAAAGTTAATAAAACATAATTCGCTAGTATCTGAAGTGCATCATACTCACGTAAACAAAAATAGAGTTGTTGTTGTAAAAGCACCAGTTCGAATAGATCTTGCTGGTGGATGGAGTGACACTCCACCTATATGTTATGAATCATCGGGGGCGGTAAGTTTATTATTAATACATTTTGAATTCAAGCTGATAAAATGAATGAAATAATGACTAAAATTATTTGTATTTAGGTAAAATATTTTTTTTTAATAATTATTTATTTTAAAAAATATTAGGTGTTAAACATGGCAGTATTAGTTGATAATTTGTATCCTATTCGATGCACAGCACGTTTCATTTCTGACCCAAAAATTGTTTTACATTCATTAAGAATCAATGCAGAATCTAATCTGAAGACAGAATATCTCGACGATCAACTGGTCATAGAAACAGTAGAAGAGTGTAATGATGTCTCTGATGTAACAGCCAAAGCATGCTTATTGAAAGCCGTGCTAATAGTTCTTAATATTGTGTCTAATAACCAAGCTGAAACGTAAATGAGAATAATCATATTTGACATTAAGTTAATTGCAAAATTAGAAAATCTTTAAATATGTGAATCTTCTGTTAAGCTTCAGCAGTTATCTACATCGATGTCGTTTTGCTGTCTAGTTTTTATGGTGCTAGTGATGGAAGTGCCATTATTATTATAAATGATTATATTATTTTAATATAAGTTATTATCTTTTAAATATCTTTTTATATAATATTTTTTTTACAATTTTGATAATTTATTATTTTATAGTAATTTAAAAGAGTCTTTAAGGATGAAGTATGGAGGAGGAATAGAAATAGCTTGTGTATCTGATCTACCTGCTGGCAGTGGTATGGGTGGAAGTTCTATTCTGGCTGCAGCTGTGTTGAGATGTGTTGGACAACTGCTTAATATGAAGAATTGTATAACAAATGATTCTTTGATTGATCTCGTGTCTCAAGTTGAACAATTGATGACAACTGGTGGGGGTTGGCAAGATCAGGTATTTTAGGGATGGGAATAGTTTGTATGAATGAAGGAATGATTGTATGAATATATTTATGAATGTATTTATACTTTAGATCGGATCAATTTATGGTGGATTTAAAATTGCTCGTTCAGATGTGGGGTTACCTTTAAATGTTACAGTAGAAATGATTCCCACATCGCTTGAGTTCAACCATTATTTAGAGAGTAGGATGTATCTTATTTATACTGGACAGCAAGTAAGTCTTTCTCATTAAATAATTAAGATATATTCAGAATAGTGTTCACTATTTTTGTGTATGTGCTACCTTCAAATAACTATTATTTTCCTTCATATTTTTTGGACTCTTCCAGAATTATATGAATTATCTTATTTCTCACGATTAGATCTACTAATTGATGAAGATATAGCAACGATTATTGCTTTTGCATTAATTATGATTTAATCTATTGATTGTGTATTATGTTAAAAGCTTTATGGTTATACTCCTTCCAAAAGATATCGGTATGATTTTTTGTCCCCCTTTCCTTTATGATAAATAATTGTATGATGTTTATAAATTTAGTTTTAGTTGTTATCGAATATTTTATACTTTATAATACCCTATTATATTTTTTAAAATTATTCTTGTATAATGTAGAGACTAGCTAAAAGGACTTTAATTAATGCTTTAAGAAAATATTCTGTTTCTCCACCTTCTGTAATACCAGCTAACCTGTCATCAGCCTCTTCGATGGAAATAACCAATGATTTTCCTTCAATCCAATCTACTATAGTTGGCTCCTTAATACATGGTGCTGAGCAAGGAAAAAGAATCTTGATGAGAAATGATGATATTTATGAGGATATTCAAACAAAAACTAATTTATTAGCACAAATAATTAATGAGTAAGTATTATAATCATTTATTGATTTATTATTGAATGAACTATTATATTTATTTATTATTTTGATTATATCTTTATATGTATGGTAATAATAGTTACTGGTTTTTGAAGAAGAAAATGGCACCAGGTTCAGAACCACTTCACATAAGTAAGATTTTAGATATTCTTCGTCCTATAAGTGAAGGAGTGACTTTGTGTGGAGCTGGAGCTGGAGGGTATGCTGCTATAATATTGAAAGCAGGTTACACTTACGAAGATTTAACTGTAATAATAAGTGATTATAATAATTGCCAAAATTTTGAAAGAAATGAGTCAAATATTCTCTCTATTCATAAAATAAAAATTGAAGAGCAAGGTTTATTTACTTCATTTTTCGAAAATATTGATAATAATATCGAACTTGTTGACTTTATTCACATAGTGGATTATAAATAAATATTTGTAAGATTATTTTGAGTGTACTAACACATGTCATTATATGAAATGTACAGTTAATCAATAATAAAAGCAATCGACTGCTATGAAATATTCATTCAAGTGTTCAGCTTGATTTAGCTCTTTATACTACGATGATAAACGTTTTTCGTGTAATCCTATGATATGTTTATGGAATAACCCTCATTGCAATTCTAACTTGGTATATATAAATAATGAGTTAGAATGGTCTCAGTGAATGATGAGATTGAAGAGCTTTAGTTTAATGAACTAACTCTCGACAATTATAATTCCGCTGATCTCCAACAAACACTTATCAAAAAGGCTATCACAATGATATTTATGCTAATGGGACGGCTGCCACAAGTTCCAATTCTTCGCGGTCTAATTCCATCGCTTTGCTGTAAATTACATGATAATTATACTTGTGTGATATGATGTGGAAAGCAATATAACCACACATTGTCTATATTATTATGGACATGTAGCGATATACTAATTCATTATATCTACTGGCATTTGTTTGGTCCATTTGATACGTTTTAAATTTCTGAGAATGTTTTAAAATAATACCCTTTCTATGGTGAATAAATCATTAGTTTGGGCTATTATCTAACAATTAGGGGAGATAAGCAATATGCAGAAAATCAATAAGATTTATATCAGTCTCTTTCTCTAAAATGTTATTTCCACTTAAAACATTTTGATGAAATATTATTTATCTCAACAATAACATAATTAATAAAAATGCCAAAGAATAAATTGTTTACACAATCTTTAGTGCTGCCAAATTAAAAAAAGACCAACAAATCAAATACTAATAAAAAAACGTCTGCCAAAGGATACCCCTCTTACTTAGCTGCTCAACTAATTAACCGTCGCCTAAGTTTTGCCGTTCATTTAGGCACTGCTCGCCAACTCACTGCTCGATTTGAGCCTTCTTAAATTTGCATAATTATCATTTCTGCTTGCATTTCAATCATTAATAAAAAAACCATATTTTTAAGGGGGGTGCCTTTAAATATGGCACTAATAAGGGGGAGGTTTCTTTTTAATATTTTTTTGGTATATATATATGGTACATAATACATAATAATAATAAATAATAAAGTATTCCTGGTATTATTTTATTTAATACTGTATCTCGCAGCAGTTATTGCATATCAGTGATTTGCGTGGTAAAACAATTACAGACAATACAATAAGCAACAAATAGGAGATCGAACTTAATCAAGATTATTATTTATTTTAGATGAAAATGATTATCAAGTCAAAATTCTGCCGAACAATGATTGGATTATTAATCTATGTGCTCTTAACGAATCAAATATTTGTGACAGGAGCATCCAATCATAATCAAGTAAATATTGTCGGTTTCTATCAAATATTTACCTCATTCAATATCCATGAGCACATTGTCGAAGATCAAATCAAATATATCAAAAGGACTGGAGTGTATGATTTACTCTCTTCCGTGAGCTATACAGTGGTTGGTAATCATGATTACTTCATCAATGACACAAAGTTCATTCATTCTGAATATGCCATGAGTGGTCATGAAGATCTCACTTTAATTCGCTTGTATAGATATTGCAGAAGTAATCCATCAGATATAACACTATATTTTCATCCTAAAGGTTCCTTTAGTGAAGAAACTACCAAAAGAGCAAAAAACTTACTGTTTCGTTCAATGTTAGATTATTATGTTCTTCATACTCAATGCTATGGTGCCTTGATGAACAATGGATTTGATATTTGCGGTGCTAGGCTTTCACCTTTGCCTCACATACACTATAGTGGCAATTACTGGTGGGCTAAATGCAGTTTTGTTAACACTTTGATTGATCCAAGTTTGATGGTAGTTGGGTCAGAGCTACAAAATGTCAGTGCTGAATATTTTAGAGGGATTCCACCTTCTATATTAGGATTAGATAGATTTTTTGCTGAAACTTGGATTGGTAAAAATTATTTTATACAAAATATTATTATACGCAGTTGGATATTATTTTTCATTATATATTGCTTATTTTAACGCAGGAAGTGGTCCTAAATTTCGCGCAGCAGATTGTATTCCTGAAACAATCGGCTATTTGAATGGTTATAATCTGCCTAAAGTACTTCAAGCTGAATTAGAGCGTAGCTCACAATGTATGGATTGTTACAAACAAATTATTTGCCAAACTGCAGCTGTAGATCGTCTTAATGTTCACCCGATGTTGAAGTATGAGTATTGGGAGAAATATCGAATATTTTATAATTATAATTGCGCTGGTCAAATCGAGCAAATGTTGGATAGAGGTCGATTATGGTACAATACAACTCAGCATCCATCAATCTTGTCGATGAGAGCACATTTTGGCGATTATTTGGGAAAGAGCAATAAGATTAGAAACATAGAGAATGGAGAACCTTCGATATGCAAAAATATCGCATGGCATCTAAATGATAGTATTAAATCACTAACTGGTAACTAGTTGGTTTTTATCAATTATCATGCATACTACATTCAATATCATGTCGAAGATCAAATCAATCACATCAAAAATTACTGGAGTGTATGATTTACTCTCTTCCTTGAGCTATGCAGTGGCCGGTAATCATAATCTGATGGACAAATTACTTAAATTAATGCAAGCTGGATGGTAGTATGTTCAGAACTACAGAATACAGGCGTGAGACATTCCAAAGGAATCAGTCCGCATTTTTAGGATTCAGGTTACTATTTAAAGTTTATATGATCTGATTTATAATGAAGTGAATGTATTTACTGTAGTAATTTTAAATTAAATTGAATTGTGATTATTGGTTATACAGTAAGGGTTCTTTGCAGCCACACATTATTTATGCTTATTCATTTATACACATCTTAATATATTATAATACATTATGTTATTTTTACATTCAGTATTATATTTATGTTTTAATAAGATTTAATCTTTCTTTTTCGTCCATTATTTTTCACATTTGCTACTCTTTGGCTTTATTTTATTTTCATCAGCAAATTATGACCAATTAACTACATACTGCAATTATCATATCAATTGTCCACGATAAATTGAAACTATAAATCTCATTGAACTTCACAAATTGTTACGATATAAAATGTCATTTGACTTAAAAATAAGTATTATTTACTTTACCGTATCTACACTATTAACAGTAGCTTCATCTTTAAGTAAAGAAAGTTGTTAGGAAACTAATATTTCAACTGTTTATTTCCAATAATAAAATGAAAAACATTGCTTTTTCCCTTCGTTTGGTCCTACCGATTTTTTGTTATTTTAGAAAGTATTTATTGGAAATTGTCACAGTCATGTGCAATTTCTATTATTGAAATTTACTTCTAACTTTAATACGAATTCCCAAACTAGCAGGGCAGGAGAAAAGCGTTTCGTTTTTTAGTCACATTCCCAAGATTCATCCACTCTTACAATACAATTAAACCAACCATTTCCATATTATTTATTTTATTACAGTATACTGTAGGTATATAAGCGTTACTTTATTAAAAAATAGAGCCTTTTGATCATTCTGTTGGCATTTCATCAGAATCAGCGCTCTTTCATTATTGGTTATTTGAAAATAAAAAATCATGACACATAGAATTGCTGATCATAATATTGCTGTACGTAATGATTCAACATTGGACCTTATTCTCAGCGAAAAAGTCAAGGATCCAACTTTTGATGATCTGCTCAAAGCCTACGCATCTGATTCAATGTTAACAATACCAAACAGGGATGAATGGGAGCTAAAAATAAGAGAGAGTGTAATGAAAACCGCCAACGAATATAAAACAACATTCAATCATGCTAATTATCAGAATAAAGGGATTAGTCCTGCGGATAATTCAAACTCAAATATCTCGAATACAAATAATAGTCTCCAAAATCGAATATTAAAGCTGGGTTTCATGGGTACAATTGACTCCTTGTTTTTATTTTGCTCTATTGTAAAAGATCTGTTAGATCGAAGAAGACCTTGTTATTTCCTGTTTATTGGTAGCAAGGGAACAGAAGTATTTCATCGAATTTTATTTTGCTCAGTCGTATTGAACTCAAAGGTTAAAAACGAAGCATTACTAGCAATATCCAACATCAGCGAAGATTTCAAATGTAAGAATAAATTAAATAGTACGTGAATTCTCCTGTATTTAAGTGTTATTTCGTTAACTATCCTGATATATTAGCAACTCTTTGTGTAAACTGTTTTAATATCAACTTATTTTTGCAATTGTAATGTAAAATGTTATATTTACTTCCCAGCTTTTCTAGAATTCGTAACATATACTGAAATTTATGACCCCACTATTGCCTCTTGGATATCACTTCAGCTTTTAAAGTGCACTTCTACCCAATCAGACGAAAGTTGCAACCATATACTATGTACCAAAGAAACTGACCATCCATATCAGCCAGAAATGAACGAAATTGGAAGAAAAATAAATATTCCGGGTGCAAAACAAATTATTATTCAATTCGATAATCATTGTAAGACCTCAGGTGAAGATGACATCCTCTCATTTTTCTCTGATGAAAGTTGTAAAATTCCTATCTCAACTCCAAATGCATTTTGGTAAGTTTAAAAGTTAAAAAATCGATATTTATTTTACTCAACGATTTCTTTTGAATTGAATAGGGGGAATCGTTTCAATTCTTTTACTTACGAAGGAGACACTTTGTATTATTCTTTCACAAGCAAAAGTACAAAACAAAGTTGGGGTTATCGCTTTGATGTGAAGGTAACCACTAACATTTATTATGCCTTGTCAACCTCATGTCTGAATCAAACTTTTTCTAAATAGGCGAAATTCGATGATAATCCTATTCAAATCGCAAAAAATAATCGGAAAATGATTATTTCGGAACATATTTCATTATTTGATAGTAAAATCGTAACAAAAGAAGTTGCGAGTTTTCTTCATATATTGGATGTATTTTTAACACTAGATGGAACACCATATGAAACTGCTCGACAATTTGCATCATTAACGCTATGCAATCTTTGTCTTCAAGATTCTATGGTATCAAATGGAGCTATTAAATCTTCAACTATAAATTTATCGGAAACTATAAGCATATCATTAAAATTAGACTTTTTTACAACATTTCCAAAGTTCGATATAATTTGCCAACGGTCTGCAGCATTTTGTATATCAGAACTTTTAGAAAATGCAACATGTTCATTGAATAATACTGACATTATTAACAGTAAAAAAACTATTTTAGAAGAGTTATTTAGGTTAAGTGTTGTTCCGGACGATTTATGTTCATGTTATGCATTGAAAGCATTAAATTCTTTAGCCCAATTTGCTGATAATCGAGTAATAATGCTGTATAACGGATCTCTTGAAATTCTATATGAAGCTTCTCAACTGACTTCAAGTATTGATGGCATAGGTTATGCTAGAAGTGCGATGAATTATTTGTATCAAAATATTGAAGATTTATTAAATTATTCTAAAGTGAATAATGTTATTGTAAAAACTGAACATGAGGCTACAAATTCTCGAGATAGATTTGTTAAAATTCCTTCAGTTTCTCCACCCAAAAAGTATCATTTAACAACAAAATTAGATTATTCTGATAAGCATCCAATTCTACGATACAATTTCCCTATAACATATGGTAAAGTTTACTTTGAATGTGTTATTATTGATGGTGGATCAGTTCAAATTGGAGTAACGACTAGTAACTGGTATCCAAATGATCAACAGTGTGCTGCTTCTGAAGTAGAAGTAGGATGTGACTTGTTTGGCTACTCTATTGACGGAAGTAGGTGTATCGCATTGCATAATGAAGAAATAGTTTTGGATGCAGATGATGATGGAGATCCTTTCAGTTGGACTTATAATTCCGTAGTAGGTGTTTCGATTGATATGGAATCGAAAGAAATAACATTTTTAATAAATGGACGAGTAGTTCTCTCTCCTTTCAGAGAAAATTCGGAAATGAACTGGATTGAAGCAGGTGGATTTGTAATTGCTTGTAGTCTAGAATGTGGTCAGAATGTATATATTTCAATGGATGAATCTGAATGGAAATATGAAGCACCTCACGGTTTTATGTCTATTTACGAAACTTTTAAAAGTAAAAAGCTTGACAAGAACATATCTGCTGAAGATTTTCCTTTAGTGCTTGAGTATTTTGATTTCAAAAATAGAAAATGGAGTTCCATAATGTCAACTGACATTGAGTGCTACATGTCAAATATTGTGGAATATATTCCAGAATCGGTTAAACGATCCAGAGTTGTTGCATGGCTATTATTTATTGAATCAATGAACAAAAGTGAAACATACTTCCTTGCCCCAATAGAAATTGAATCAAATCACCCAAATATGACAAATCACAACTTCGAAAAAATCTTCATACCAGGTGCTGTTGGATTAGAGATCAATATCGACTCTATCAAATTTTCAAGTAGTCCAAGCAAGATAGAATCATGCAAGTTTTGGATTCGATCTGAAGGAAGTGATGTTATTCTTAAATCAATTGATTCGGATAACTCAGAATATAATTCAGAACAAAGAGTAGATAGCTTGTATGCACCATCCGATACTTTATTTTTTAGATTTAAATCTGTTGTCAATACCGTCCTTGCTATACAAGAAGGCGATAATTCTGAATATGAAAATGATTTATTTAACAATTTGTACGGTTGGGGTTATCGATTCCATGTTACACCAATATATAATGTTGAGACTTTAATGAATTCTAACGCTTTAATCACTAGAAATTCAAAAGTAAAAGTATACGAGTCAAGAAGTCATCCTTATCACGAAAATCTTATTTCCAAATATTGTGAGATCATTGAGATGGAATCTAACACAACTGCAATTAAAATAGAAATTTGTGTTGAGACATGCATCCATCCCACTGATGATTTCATTTGCTTTTATTTTGATCAAGAATGTACAGTACAATTATCTCCGATAATGACTGGTGCATTGATTGCAGAGTTAATTGGTGATGTAAATAGCCAAAAGCGTGTGTTGATATTTCCGGTTGCAAAATGCTATATGAGAGTTCATACCATGCATAAAAATGAAGGTTTCTATGGTTGGAGAGTGGAATGCTCAAAAGGGAGTTCAATAATTGAAAAATTTAAAAATAAACCAGGTTGTACAAAAATAACAAGCACCATTGTAGATAAAGTGCCAAGGTCACCTAAACAAACATCAAATAATCTTCAAATGAATATAAATAAAAGAAGTGTTGTACAAACAACAAAAGTAACAGTAAATGGGTTCTATCATGCAGCTGTTGTATTCAGCGAGTGTAGTGGATTACATAATGGCGATCGCTTAATATTTCACCTTGAAGATCCAGAATTTATCACTAGTAGCTCTTATAAGCCTTACATGGAGTTTGAAGGATTAAATGGTGTATCATTTACACTCCTACCGAATTATACTCTATTTATTCCTAAAGATACCTTTTGGGTGACGATAATCTGTGGAGAATCTCTTCAAAAGTTTACAAGTTTTTTTGCATTTGTTGCGTATCGTGATTTTGACTATTTCACTGCATATAGTATGGTTGAAGGTTCAAAAACATTCGAATGTTCTCATCCGTGTACAGAAGGGCTGGAAAAATGGTTTCGAATAGATTTAAATGATATGCCAGTTGAGAACGATGATACACGAGATATTGCAATAGCAATTGATTCGAGAAGCATAATATCATCATTATCTGTATGGTCCAATACAGTTGAATCTCCCGTGTGTAATGTTGGACATAATTTGGTGAAAACTTGTGGTTTGCCCTTGGGATACGATACAATCTCATGTGATGTTTGCTCGAAACCCTCATTGGAAATTAGAGCTTCCTTCTGGCATTGTGCAAAATGTGAGCTGGATGTGTGTAGTTACGACTGTATCAATAATTATTCTGCAGAGGAATCTTTAGAAGAAGATTTGCGTCAGTTATGTAAGATCAAATATGAGATCATTATATTGTTTTAAATTTTTTTAATTTAATATTATATATTTATAATAGGTGAACCTTACCATAAGAACTTTCCTACAACTGACAAACCGTTATTTATAACTGATTTGGAAAAGTCGAGATCAAGTGTATATGTTTGTATCAGTAATCTTGATATTGTTCAGGAATCAACTAATAATTATGGCTGGGGATTTCGATTTGTTGTTTATCCAAGAAATATTCAACTCCAATTCGATAAAAGCAAGTTGAACAAAGCGAGAATAAAAGTTAGTTTAGAAGTTATAGGAGATAATTTCATCAATGATCAACTAATGGAATCCGAAAACACACCAATGGAATCGAAGATTACTTCTGAAGAGCATAAATTGCGTCAACTGATTCATAAAAATTCGAATATATTGGATGCAATTTACACTATGTCACAAACTTCAGATGGAATCACCAAAATTTATACAATTAACATCCTTTGTAATTTGGTAATTCCTTTAGTCGAATATAATATTGCTAATGGTTATTCAAATATCGATTTGTTTGTGAAAATGTCCTCATTGCTATCTGACTGTTGCAAAGAAACACAAAGTTACATGATTGAACCTTGGTCGTCGGTATCAATAATTGCTATAAGAATTGTGAGAAAAATTTGTCAGAATGTGCCAGAATGCGTGCAGAGTTTATCAATTGAATTTATTGCAGCAATAATTCAAGTTTGGAATTCAGGATCTTTGAAAACTCGTGATAAAGTTAGTCATGATATTTCTAGAATAATTCAACTAATTGTTGGATCTGAGGATACTTCTGATACACCTTTATTTACTGCTTTTCTCAATTTTTTAGAAGCTAAATTCATATTTTTGCAGGCTGGTAATGCTAATACTAATAATATTGAAGCTATTGGAGGGAATGCACCCAACACAAAAGATTCTATTAGAAAATATTCCGATGCAGTATTAGAAGAAGCGATTCCTAATTCGTCGGTTTATTCTCCGCCTTTAACATGTGATATTCCAATTGAATTGGATACTATAGCAGTTTTAATTGGTCTTACTAATATTATAACTGACAATAATTTAGACTCCATCCCAACTTCTACTTCAATTTATTCCAAGAAAAGTTTATCAAAACTAATTCGGTTATTGAATTATCCTCATTTAGAAATAAAGCAAAGGGTTCTAATTATGTTGACAAAAATAGGCTCTGAGTTGAATAATATTTATCTGTTAACTAAAAATAGAAGTAATTTCCCAATCATTTTTCAGCACTTATTCATAAATGATTTCAACACTTCAAGATTAGCTTTCAATGTATTATTATTAATATTGCAATGCGATGTCGATTCGAAGCAAAGCATTGAAGAATTGACTATTCAATATAAGCATTACTTGATACAAAACATACAATTGAATAATTTATTGGATTCTACTCATCTTAATAAATATTTATCCTCTTATAATAAGAGATCGTTAGATAATAATCTTACTTCTTCCTCTCGTGCATCACCAAATCCTTCTCAAGCTGGATATTCTATTGCGGATTTTCGAAGAAAAGTAAAAGGAAATCTCAATTCTGTACGAAGTTCAAATAATTTGACACCCATCAATGATAATTATCGACGAAACAATATTGATGCATATATACAATCAAACCAAGCTGATTTGAAAATCCCACCAAATTGGAGTCCTAAGACTAACTTAAAACATATTCCTTTCAACTACGTCGAAAAAAATAAACAAGCTGTTGAAAATGTTAAATATCAAAGACTAATTCAACATAAAATTCCAACGATATCACTACCCAAACCAAGTATCACTCCATATCCGTTGATTAGAGGCTTTTTTCATCCAGACATTGTGCTATCAGATGAAATAACAATTTGTTTTTGGTTACAAATTTCTGAAATAAATATTTCTGATATTTATGAATATTCAACTAGCAATGAAAGCAAAGAAACTGAACTTGCGGATTTGATGAAACAATCAATTGTGTTATTTCACATTGGAGGTATTGCTGACTTCAGTGTTGGAATTACGAGCAAGCTAAAAGTGTGGGTAAAGTTACCTTATCAAAGTTGTAATAAAGAAGCTGATTTAATGCGATTAGATGGAAGTTCAATTAGTAATGACATTTTATATCATATTTGCAAATCGATACAAAGCATTGAAAAGAACAAATGGTCAAATATTGTGTTTAAAGTCCGTAATTCTGCAAATGGTATTATATTTAGATTAATGGTGAATGGTATTGGGGAAGAATCACATATTAACAATAGTTCTTTCCAAATGATTTCCTTGTCATCTGTTCCAAATAACATAAATTATGTGCAATGGCGGATTGGTGACTCAGTACAATCTCGAAAATCATGCTTCGCTCTTAAGTTTACAACTGAACAAGTTTGTATATTTAAAAAGTATTTGAATTCAAAAATGCTTAAAACGATTCATGGTATGTATAGTCCTTTGCAAGTTCAATGTCACTCATCATTGAATGAATCATTAGAAGTGATGGTTCATTCTTTAATAGATTACATAAATAATTTTAGCACTCCTTACAAAAGTTTGAAAATGGTTTCTTCGACAGATTCTACTCGAATGAGTTTATTTATAAATGTATTGGCGACTATGCTTAATCTAGCTGTTTCACATGATATAAAACTGGTTGGATCTAAAAGAACTAATAATTCCATTAATTTGGAGAACTTGATATTACAATTGATCACTATCGCACAATCCAATCTACTTAATGAATCTTTCCAACAAGAGCTCGATCCAATTGTACTTGCGATTAATTCCATAACTCCTACCGTGGTGGAATCACCACATCCTTATCCTAATAATTATAAAGGAATAGAAGAAATTTCTTTTACGAACTCCCTCATGGATGCAATCAATAATATTTCTGATTCATCTGGTACATCTTTTATCTCATTATCAAACCTTACCAAAAGAGTTTCAATTCGTATTTGGTTTGGAAATGAATCAACATCAGAAAACAGTAGTGATTATGTGTCTTTTCACTCTTCACCAGATTGTTCCCTCATGAGTATTATCGGAGAAGAGAGGTATAGCGGTGATTTCAATCATGAAAATAATTATCCCACATTAAATTCTCCTCTCATTGTGAAGAATTGCACTTCATTGTGGGTTAAATTTAGCTGTAACTCTTCCTCATCAAATTATGGATGGCGAATCATTTGTTCAGCGACTGTATTGACCGATGATGACAGTGGAAAAGACGAAATCCGAAAAATAAAAGGCGATGCCATGAGTCATCCTATTGATAGGTTTGAGTTGGTAAAGCTGCCTGATAATTGTCAACAAATTAAAATTTGTTTCAACAGCTTCCGCTTGAAATCAAAGGTATTTTGAAGCAGTTTAATATTAGTTTATTCAAAATATTCACATTTTCATATTGATTTTTCACAGGTTGATTTTATAAGTTTATACAGAGATATACGAATGCGAGACCATTGGGGGGAGCATCTAAGATTAACTGGAGGTCTGGAAAATTCTCAACATAATTTCTCTCTTAAGCCACTGATTGTCCCATCTAATAGCGTATACGTACAAGTACACTACGAAAGCGGTAGTTCCCAAATGGAATATAAGTTGACAATAGAACCGCACTATTCAGATCCACAATCAGTCAATCCTGCGAGATTAATTTCAAATGACATTTCTAAATTACTTCAATCATTTTCCATGCTACCTGATTTCAAATCTACATTCCTCTCTGATAATGGATTGAATGTACTTGATTCAACTTTGAATTTGTTGGAGATTTCAGTCGATAAATCAACGAATTTATTTTTATATAAAGTTCTGCTGTCTTTTTTATTCAATATTGATTCTCTTTGTGAGTTATTGCGTGCGATTATAGAAGATTATAGAAAAAATGGATTTCATAAAATGTTACGAATTCGATGTAAATGGTTGATAAGCTCCTTGAGTTTGATATCGATGAAAAAGATACATTCAAAAACTGTTTCATTTGGATTGGAATCAAAATCTTTTACAAAAGTTCCTGTGTCTACCATAGATGAAGAGGAGAATGATAAAAACTCAATAGATATCAAGGAAAGCAATAGTCAGAAAATTCACTTCCCGTTTTGTCGGGGAATAATCATTCAATTTTCTGAAGATTCTTATTTAAAACATTCTGAAATCATTATTCAACGAACAGAAGATTCAATAGAACATAAATATAATTCATCGAATTATAATGAATTGATTCATAAAAGCATATTTCTACCTGGAAATGAGTTTGAATTTAAATATACTAGTACCAATACTTGTGAGCTTCATACAACTTCTCTAAATGAAAATAAGTTGGATTATTTCTGTATCGATATAATACAAGAGTATGAAGATTGGTGTTATAATCTTTCCAGTGAAATTGACCCATTGAAGATATTATTTAAAGAAAATATTATCAAGTTTTTGTCAGAAGTTGGCCTTAGCATAGATGATATTCATATTCAAAATGAAGCAGCAAGAGTTTTATCAAATTTATTATGGCTTCCGGGTAATGAAATAACACCAGCAGTTTTGGATAGCTCGAATTCAGTTTTTGATATAATCAAAACTTTTTATGAACAAAAAGAAAAGTTGGTTAACCAATCATTGGGATTCCGGAACTTAATACGTGAACTTGCAAAAGGATTAGCTGGTGCTGCTCTATATCGTATGGATTTTCTAAATTTGATAAATATTGCTTCTTATTTGTGCAAAATGAATGATAATGCTACTTGCGATTTTGCTGCACAAACGATTCTGCATATTCTTCGGAGACCAGAGGTAATTGATTCAATAGAAATGAAATCACTCATTTTTTCAAACAATGAGATTGTTGAAGTCATAGCGAGTTGTGCTGAATCTAAAAGAATCGACTATTATGAAGCTTATAGAAGCTTCTTCGATTCGCCTGATATACTTTTTGCAAATTGTGAATCAGTTTTATCTAAATTATATCATTTTGACGGAACGAAAGGAATTGTGTTTGAATCACCTCATTTTGATTCAATTTTTAATGATATGTATGCGAACATGGAATCATTATATTACGAAATTGATATTCCTGGTGAGGATTGTATGGAAATTGTCTTCGATAGATTGTCGTGTTTGGATTCCTTATCTTCTTTTGTACAGTTTTTCTCGGTTGACCCAAGAGTAAACAACAATCCTATCCCTTTAACAAAGCGGTTTACAGGAGGAAGAAACGGATCTATGAAAAGTTTTCCTATCGAGGATGATCCGCTATTTTTGCCGTATGGAAAAGTATTTTTACAATACAAGGTGTCACCTAATCAATCAGTTTGGGGATGGAAGTTAGCTGCACTACATGTAACACAAGATAGGCAAAACGATTTAAAATCTAACTTTAAACACAGTCAGCATAAACTGGTCGATTATGAACTTCATGAATATGATGATAATGCACTAATATTTGAGTCAACCCATCCTTACACCAACTCCTTAAATGTAACTTCTGAAATATTTATAGAATCTGCTACTGCTATAGCAATATCATTTCATCCAAATTGTTCAACTGAAAAAGATGCTGATTTTATTTGTTTTTATCGAACAGAATCAAATGAAATGGGAATGTATGGTAATGCCAAGTATAGTGGTGTAAAGAATCAATCAGACAGATTTTTCTCAGGTTTGGATGGTATTCCCTCTTTGGTTATTCCTTCTAATAGATTATGGTTTCATTTTGAATCGAGTGATAATGATACGGATTGGGGCTATAAATTCGTGGCATATCCAACCACTCATCCCTTGAAAAATCTGTTGGAAAGAGAAGATACGATTCATATTAAGGGACCAGGTATTGGAAAAAATATTTCATTCGAAGTTGAACCAGTATGTCAAATTTGTCTTGGAGTTCTATCTTTAAAGCAATGGTCATCCGAATCGTCCAATGCTGAGACATTTGATAACTCTTGGTCATGCAAATCTGCATCGCATAAAGGCCCAACAAGTTTTAATTCAACGGTTCCGTTTTATGGTTGCGAGTTTCATCTCAATTGTGATTTTATTCAATGCCAAAACTGTTATTCGAAGTTATCTTCGTCGAATAAACAAAAGCTCGCCTTGAATCCTATGTTCGATTCAAGTAATTATCATGGATTATACGAATTGTATCTTATTCAGCCACCCACTAATGAACTATCGTTAGAGAGTAATGAAGATTGGTCAATTAATATATTCATTAAATATGGTAAAGACAAAACGAGTGCTAAAATTGAATGCATTGCCCAATTTACTTCATATTATCCTGACTTATGGCCAAGTTTAGACAATCCGATTCGTTTGCCTGCAATTAATGATGACAGTCAATATTACATTGGGTTGTGTTGTTTTGGATGTGATACAATGGAGGAGTTGGGTGATTATCATTTGATCGCAGTTCCTGATCGATACAGAGAGTGGATTGGTCCATCAGGATTATGCTTCGAAAGTTCTCATCCTTATGATGAAAATTTGAATAATCTGCCTCCTTTGATTGAATTTTCTCAAGCTGATGCTGTTGAAGTCACTTTTAGATGGAGCAGAAACCCATTCGACACTCACGGATTTGTGGGTATATATTCTGATGCTGAATGCACAACATTGGTTGATCATTGTGATCTGTTCACTGTTGGTAATAGACAAAAGAGTATTCAGAACAATGCAACTCATATTCCTTCCATAAATTCCCCTTTCTTAATCAATCGAAACAAGCTGTTTTTAAAGTACATGCCTGCTGATACAACTAAGTATACTCATGATTGGGGTTATAGTATTTATTTTAGACCTATTTCGTTGCAGAAATGTTTAATAAAACAAGTTATGAATTCAGAAGTAAAGTATTCTAGTCTACTTTCAATCGCAAACTTTTACTTGCGAGGAATTTTCTTCGGCTCACTTTCCAAATTCTATTTAAAGCCCCCACCTATAGTTTTGCATTCGAATTTATTCAAACCAAAATTATTTTTATTGAATGGTGAATGTAGTGAACGTCAACGGTGCTTATTCTTCCCGTTTTCAACTTTAAGCGTTCATTTTTCATCAAAATCATTCACTCAACAAAATAGTGGTATGATGTATATGGCTTACTTTTCTAAGACACAATCTGACTTCTCCAAAGCATCACTACCAACTACAGAGTCAAAATTTTTGAATGAAACCTTACGAAAGATTTGTACCGATTCGATCGAGCATATTCAGACTTTCAGCGGTGATTATGATAAATTTTTATGGGATTTTTCCAGTGCAAAATCAACTGCTATATGTTTCGAATTCAAATGTAGATCACCCAATTCTAAGTTTGACATCGTGTTAAATCTTAATCCAAATTATCCAGTTTTTGAGCAAAATATAAATCTCAATAGTTTGGTTAATGTTAATGGATCAACCCTCTTGGATCTACTTTCTGACTTACTGTTAGTAAAGTCTCACTCTAACGACTTCGTTGCAGCAATTTTGTGGAATCTAATACACACGCTAGATGAAAATCAAGTAAAATCTTTATCAAATGTTGAATGGATTCAACGTCTATTCGAACAATCATCAACACACATGAAGCAATATGGATTAAGTAAATTCTTTGCCTCTTTACCAAATAATAAACATTATGAAAGTCTTCAGCTATCAAGTAATCCAATTATAAAAATTGATTCAGTTTTGTATGCAATATTTATGAAAGCAAAGTTAGCACCAATTTTTATTGAGCAACTTAATGCACCAGATTTAGAAATACAAAAATATTCTCGTCTCATACTTCTTTATTTCGCCACAGAATTAACTTCAGATCAAAGTGAAGGAGTAATTAAAAGAAATCTGTTGTTGAAAAAGAAATATCCCAAAGTATCTACAATGGAAGTATTGATATGCTTACTTAATTTGAAAAGTAGTCCATTAGTGGTAAATAGATCATTGAATATGATCCATAATATTATTTCGTCAAATTTGAATGTTGCGCATGATTTTATTGCATTAGGCGGATTTTTGAAAGTTGTCGATATTGTCACTTCTAAAATATCTAATAATAATGACTATAAGTCTATCAGCGGCAGCGAAAGTGTGAAATTGTTGAACATTGTTTTAAAAGATGAAGAGTCAGTGTGTGATTTATTTGCTACCGATGATTCTGCTGTATTGTCATCATTAGCAACGTCCGTAGTAGCCTATTTGTATGATGATTATGAAAATAATAGAAGGCTTGAAATGGGGAAATTGTTCTTAACCAATATAATGAAAAAACACAAAAACCGAGAGCAAGAAGAAGCCATGGTAGAATCCATTAATCTAAGCGATTCTTCAATGAAGACAGTGATAGCCAAATCACTTGAAATTAAGTTTGGTAACTCATCTTTCAGTCCTATGCCCGGATCTTCAGTTGTAATGGAACGAGGGGGTGATTGGACAGTTGATTTTTGGCTGTTGGTTGATTCGTTGGGTGATAGTATAGGTGGTTTACCAATATTTAACAAATCATTTCCAAATATGAGACTATTAAATAGATCTCAATCAATTGGTTGGAAAACTGTGCGGATTGATACCATCGCTAGAACTGGTAAAGTTTATTATGAAGTGACTGTTCATAATCCAGGTAATCTTCGCATTGGATGGGCATCTCCAATAGCTTTTACACACGACTCTAAATACACAGTAGGCAAAAGTATTGAGGAAATGGGAGGAATCGGTGGAATCGATCAAAATACTTATGCATTAAATTCTTCCTTGAAAGGAGTTAGTGGGTGGTCATGGGGTGGTTTTGAGAAAGAATCGATTAATTTATCTGAACGTCTGACTTATACAACAGATGATATAATAGGTGTTATGTTAAATTTAGATACAAATGAGATGTCTTTCTCTTTTAATGGAGTCATTTTCCCTCGCATTTTTGATGATATTCGACATGGCTTAGAAGCAGAGGATCAGTTGAATTCAGCTAACGCGATTGGAGCTGATTGGGCAGAAGGATTCTTTCCTGCCTTGTCTCTAGATCGAGGTGTCGAAGTTTCTGTAAACGTTGGTGCATTTGAATTCCAATATATACCATTAGGATTTACATCAATATTGAGTCAAAATATGAAAGAATATTCTGCTACTGCATGCACGATATCAACATACTTAGAATTAACAGCTGTAAACAAGCCGGAAATATTGTGCTGGTCTCCTATATCCACTGGTTCACAGGGTATGATGGCAGATATGATAAATGAATTTTCTTGCACACTCCTCCATTCATCAAGATTATGTTTCAAGTTTTACCAACAAGAAAACAGTGAGATGGCATATGGAGGATCGTTTTCAGAGTCCAACTCTTCGCTGTTATCTACATTCATTTGCTCTGCACCTATCACGTTAAACAGTTGGACTCATGCTGTTCTCCGTAAGAATGGTTTATCGCTTGAATTCTATTTGAATGGTACTCTTGATTCAACCTTGATTCTCAAATCTGCGAACAGTTTGCCGTTGAATTCGAATCCTTTTATCTTTAATAGTTCCCCATCTCAATTCGATGTAGATAAGAATAGCATTTGTTGGTTGGAAAAGTTTGAATTTTTTGCTGCTGCATTGGATAATATAAATATCAAGTCAAAATCTGAGTGTTTTCCTGTACATTATAATCTCACTATGAAGCTTACTGATCAACTACTTTCAACTAACTTACTGAATTGTTTAAAAGAAGTATCACTTACAGAGATTTCCGGTGATATCAAGACGAATGATTGTTTGGCAAATAATAATCTTTTGTTGAAAGCTTTAGCACAGTTGATTCACATTCAAGAAAATCAAATCAACTCACAACAGTTAGATCAATCAAACCTAGGAGCTATTCTTGGTACAGAATTTTTCGAAACAAGTATATATTTTTGTTTTGAAGTTTTGAAACATTTTGGTATTAACGAAGTTAATGGTACAATTCAAAGTAAAACGGCTGCTTTAATCTTATATTATCTTTCCTCTACTAAATTTGGTCGAAACATTTTAATTCGGCAACAATCAATCTTGTCAATAATAGTTCTCAGTGATTCTTCAACTCGTTATCTTTTAGAGTGGACTCTTTGTAAGATTGTTGCTGATCCAAAAGATCTATTGGGGAATGCGTCATCTAATAAGTTGTTTTTTCGTGCAGAAGTTAAACCATTTGCAAAAGAAGAAAATGAAATTATTTTTTGGGACTTAATTCCATTTGCTTTCTATCCTATGATGAGAAATCCCTTATTGTTGGTCGATATTGCAAAATATATATTGATGCAGTTGTCTGGAGGTTCATCAAGTTTAAAGGATTCTTTAAAGAATATCGAAAGTAATGCAGGCTCTTTTAAGATTAACATATCCGGATTACCTAATCGAATTATCCCTGATTTGGATTATTTATTTGATAAAAAGCTGATTGAATGGTGTTTAAGTTGCTTCAAAATATTGACTGAGAGTTTAGACGCTTTGTCTATTTCCAATAAACCCGACAGTGTGACTATTGATCCTCATACTCATCCTTATACTAATAATGAAAACACTCAAGCCTCCTCGACTATATTATTTCCAGGTGCAGTTAAATTGCTCTGCTCATGGGATGATCGATGTTCAACAGAGTATAATTTTGATATTATGAGTCTTTACACTGATCAATCGCGTTTAGTTCCAATCAGAACGCCTTCTTGTCCAAATGGAAAATTTTCTGGAGCAAGATTTTCTAATACCTGGCAACAATTTGAAGTTATGGGCGACAGTTTATTTTGGACGTGGATCTCTGAAGAATCTCACAATGACTGGGGTGTGATGTTGAAAGTTACCCCTCTAATATTTTATATGGAAAATCGAGAAGAAATATTGAATAAAATAATTAATTTAGGATCCATTGCAACTTTGTATCAGTTGAAAGGTTTTGTTGATAAAAAGACGATTGGACAATGTCAATCAATACTTTTAAAATTAGCAAGAAATGAGAATTCTAGAAGAGATTTTGAAAAATTGGGAGGTATTGATTTGTTACTAAAACGATTAAGTTGGAAGAATATGAAATCGATTTCGGTTAATCCGATTGAAGTTAAAGATGCATCAAATAAAGTGTTAGGCGTGTTAAGAATGAATGATACTTTTTATGTTGATTTTAGAATTTGGATTGATCAAGTTAATTCATTTACAAGTAGAAGTGGTATCACTAATCGATCTTCAGCTATATTAAATGGTGTTGGCTATTATAAGTTGCACATTATTGAGCCATTTAATGGTTTTATCGAAGAAACCAATTATATTACTGATTCTACTGGTCAATCATATAGTGGAGGAAGTGTTGAATTGAATTGCATACCTGCAGATATTTCTGAAGAAGACATGAAGTTGTTAGGTTTATTTGCAACTGATAGTAAATCAAGAGCAAAACTCATAAAATATGGTAAAATTTCATTGTTATTAAAGATTGCTCGTCAATGGTCAACATCAGAAGCTCGAATGTGTTTGAATGCATTCCTCGCGATGAAAGAATTATCTTCTAATTTGATTGATTGGATGAAAGCTACTGCATCATATTCTTTACTGCTTTCAGTGGATGAGTCAGGTACTGATCGAGTTAATTGGATTTTATCTTCATCGTTGGAAAAATTTAGCATCAATAATTCCATTCATTCTTTTCCTTCGTATCAGTTATACTTCACATTAGGCCCCAATGAGAATTTAATTGGCTGTATTGTTATTAAAGCAATGATGCCTAATGATACTACCCTCAATAGTTCTAACCATTCATATGATAGTTTTGAATATGGAACAATAATAAATTCTTCCACACCCGACTTCAGTAATCACCATCGATTAGTAACTGTTAACTGGAGTAATGTGAATGATAACACAATCAGATCGCAGTCTACTTGTAATATATTTCCCGGTTATGAGGATGTTCTAATTATCAGAGATGGAAATGGTAATCTAATTGATTTCCCTGAAGATGTAAGTTCGATGGCAATCATTAGCTCAGCTAAACCATTACCATTTGAATCTGAATTAAGGATATTTCCTTACACCAAGTCAAAATCATTGAATCAAGACAATGGCAGAGTGATCAACAGCGAAAACTTTGAGTCTTTGAATAATAGCATAGAGATTTTGTCTGATAAAATACTTGTACAGTTTCAATATAATGAGATGGAAGGTATTGACAAAGATCTTGACTTATCTATTAATATTATTCCAATTATAAATTCTTCCCGTCATGTCTCAAATTGTCATTTGTTTCATACACCTGAAGACGAAGTATTCCATTTTTTATGTACTTGTATAGCAGATGTAAACGTGCCCATTCAATTCAAATTGCACTCTATTTCAATTCTGAGAAATTTAATATGTCCTACTTTTATGGAAATGGATAAGGTCTTCAAACCCACGCGTTATAGAGACGTTTTGTTGGAAGAAGGAAATATACTCACAGTATGTTATATAATTGAAGCAAGCCAATCAAATAATAAACAAATTGCTGAAATCTCTTTAAAGCTTCTTAACACTTTATCGCAAGATATTAATACTTTGGTTGAGCTGATTGATCGAATCGGTGGACTTTTGAATGGATCTCGTTTTGTTAATTCAAGCCCCGATGTGATGGATAAAATGAACAATATTTTAAATCAATATTATGGTTATTCATTTTATCGTCTTTTACATTGCCAATTCGCTCCTATGCTAAAATTAGTTCATTTAAAACAGAATTCTTTCAATGATAATCAATTGAAACAAGAGTTTGTTGGACTGAATACTTATGAATTTACAGGATCCATTGAAGATTCTTCATCATATACAGAATTTAACTTCGAAGTTTTTTTTCAAAACTGTGAAAGAATCTCAATCAAATTCAAAAACTTTTTTGAATTATCTGATGATAAGAAAGCATCACTAAAGTTGTTTTCAGATCGAGACATGACACGTAAAATAAAAGAATATGATTCTAATAAATTGAAACAAAATAAAATACAAATGTTAGACGTTTCTATATTATTTTGTAAATTAAAAGTTGAATCAAAAGATCGAACAAAGAGTTTTACAACAGAAAAAAAATCTCATAATAAACAATCATTTGTTACAGTCAATATTCAGTTTTTTGCAGAGTTTCCAAGTATGGAAAAAATGATATATTTTCAATCTTTTCAAGAAAATAATCTGAACAATTTTGAATTTGTGAAGTCTATGCTGTCGTCTAATTATGATCATAATCAAGAAAATGATAATAATGAAAAATCTGACAATAATAATGATTTGAAAGTTTATTTTATCAAATTCGAATTTGCAGATTCAATTGAAGTTCATTTCCAACATGAATTTTGCTATTTAAATGAAAAATCTACATTATCATTTTATAATGATTCAAATTGTATTCCTAAATATAAAGAAAAAGAATTCATAGGTTCAAAATTAGGATTAGTTACATGGAATGATTTTGTTATACAAGGAAACATAATATTTTATACTTTTTCAAATGAAAAAGTTGAAAATGAAAAAGATTATTCTAGATTTACATTTTCAGTTCGTCCAAGATTCAAAACGATTGAAAATAACACCAATTTTGTAATGCTTTCTTTATGTCACGATGAAATGGTACATCTCGACACTAACTCACATAATAATGGACAAATCAGATCAAGTCGACAATATAAAGGAAATATAGAAAAGTTATTGGGATTAATTCAACATGATGATAAGCTAACAAAGCAGGTAATTGAATAATTCTGTTACTGAAATTGCTTTAAAACTTACCGATTTATTATTACTATTATTATTATTTTTATTATTATTATTATTATAGTTTGCTTCGATGAGTTTAGTGCAATTGATATCATTCGATAAAACTTTGATTCAACTCGAAAATATTCAATCATCTGATCGCATGAATCGTAATAAGAAATCAACAATTACTGCTACCGAAGTATTTTTGGATAAGAAAGGTTTGAATTGTGCATTACAATTATTAAATGAAGTCGATCAAGATTTTGTATTGCAAAGGCAAGGATGCCTAATAATTGCAAGGTTATTATTATATAAAAGAGGATTTTATGAAATTTCAAACAAAGCAATGGTAATTTGGAAAGAATTATTCGAATTATTAAATTTATTAACTTTACTTACTTACTTAAATTCGACACAAGAAGATACGATTCGTATTATTTTATGGATTCTGTTACAATTAGCAGGAATCGATGAATTATCGAAAGCAAGTCTTATAGATTATCTTCCGAAACTGCTTACCTATGTCAAGTCATCGGATCGTGTAGCATCAAAATATGCTGCAAGAATCATATTTTCTCTGGTTGATATGGAAGAAAACAAGAACATTCTTGATTATTTGATTCAAATTGATTTCATGTTTATATTAAATACTGCTGATAGTAACCAGTTATTCTCTCTGAATAACCAACCGCATCAACTTCTGGCCATGCACAGTGGGTATTCGATACCGATCGAAGCAACAAAACTGATCTTTAAACTTACTGCTAATAAAGATGGGTGTATATTATTAGAACAATATCGTGATAATATTGTTACTTTACTTTCAAATACATTTAATAATGCAATGAACAAACTCCAACAATTGGATTCTCAAGCGATGCATTCTACACAATCGCTGATCTCAACAGTGCAATTGGATGAAATCGTATCGAAAAATCTGGACCTGTTAAGTTTGTTGACAAATGCATTGTCGACACTACTTGATTTTCATCTAATAAAACTTCAAATTTTGTCAAAATCAAAACTGTCATTATGGAGAGGAATAATTAATAATATCAAGTCATTTATGACTTTGAAGTGGCTTGCTTCATTCTATGCAGTGAACACTGACAGAGTTAAATACTTGTATCGAATAATGGAAGTCCTTCCAAGTGATGAAATCCAAGTGATAAGTGTTACAATTGAAATTTTATTCAAACTTATTAAAGTTACATTACTAAGAAATGATATTTTCTCAATATTAATTGAAATTTCTGCAATTTGGTTTCCTGCATATGGAGATTGGATTCTTCGTCGACTATTAGATGCTGTTGATCAACAGTGGAGTTTATCGTTGACTTCTGATGAAATTTTCAAATTTATTATCACACCTTGCATATCATTTTTCGAAGATTTTATTGAGTATCACTCACCATTAAATCCTTTTGATGTTAATTCCCATTTAATCTTAGATATTCTATCAAAATTTTGTGTTGATGATGGATTAATTAACCAAACATTTCAAAGTATTTTATTTGATACTCTATCAAATCAACAAGAGATATTTGGATCATATAATTCTCCTTGTCAGTTTTATTTCAGAATAAATGAAGATCAAAGTCGTGAAGTCTCTGCATCATATGCTATTGGTTCATCAAATTTAAATAATAATTCTGAAATAAAAGTTTGGAGGAAATTAAATCAATTTTTTTCATATGAAGTGAAAGAAACCCGAGTAAGATATCTTGATCGAACATTTAAATTATGGAATGCAATCTGTATGGGAGGAAATAGCTCTGCAATAAGATTTTATGGTCAGTTTTTCTCATTTGAATTTCTTTTTACTCGTATTAGTGCTTTTATGAGTAGTAAAAGTAGTAAGCAGATGTCTCATGTTCATTTATTAATTGATTTATTGGATACATTATATATTGACACAAATCCTACCTTAGTCGATAATTTTTATAAATATGGTAGAATGGTGGAATTTGAAAATAATTCTGATGGAATAAGTTTCCCTAAATTAGGTAAATCTGTTGAACATATTTTCGCTTCGATAGAAAATTCGAAATTACATGAAATTGATGATAATAGTATTCGACACTGCGAGAAAATAATCAACTTAATTGATCAATTTAATATTGAGAATTGTTTATCTACATTTTCAAAATCAGGCAAAATTATGATTGACAAGCAAAATTATCATCCAAAGTTAGTAATATCAATGTTACGATTGTCGAAAAGGATGTTACTTTATGGAGCTTATGAAAATTATCATTCGTCAATTAATAAATTAACAGTTATTTTAACACAAGGTTTAAATTTCATTTATGAATTTTTAAGTAATGATTTAACTCTATTAACAGAAGAAGTTAACTATATTTTGTTACTAATTCTTGAAAATTTTGATTCATTATTTGATTTTGAATCATTTTTGCAATTGAATGAAGTCGCTGAATTTATTTTAAAATCTATGAAGTATAATACACCACCAACCAATATAATGCATGATTTTTTGGCTGCATTGGTGACAGATCATTCGAAATATCCAAAGTTATCAGCAATATTTTCTGGTTCCTATCGAGCTGTAATTGATAATATTGAAGTATTAACAAGTGTTGATTTCATTGATCAAACTTCAACATCTGAATTTATGAATAATTATGATAATGTAAAAACAGTTGCTTTGAGAATGTTGAAAAAGATTCACTTACGAGCGAAAAATCTGAACAATTCAATAAGTCAAATGTTTTTCTATTGTAAAGAAGATACAAAAGTTGTTCAATTTTTTGAAAAGTCAATAGAAGATTTATTATTCTATTCATCTGATTTAGCTACTATTTCTTCAAATAAAGCAAAGCTAGAAAATTTATTAACTAACTTAAAGCTTGCAATTGAAGGTCGAGCAGTAGGAGTAGATGTAGTTTCATGGTTGTCCTCATCATCTTTAAAAAGTCAAAATTTAGTGAAAAGGAGAAGAGATTTGAACATTGAATCCACTTCAGTTCTGGGAGAAGTTTTGAGCTATTCAATTGATGTTAATAATCAACTTTATTTGAAAGTCCAATGGATTTCTGATGGGTCGATTGGTGTTTATTCCTTTGATATTATGAATGGATATGAGGTTATTATAGCAGAAAAATCGATATCGAACCAAACAACTCGTTTGCTTGCTGTTTCTATGAGAATACAAGATGTCATTCGAAGAATACTTGAGCAAGCACCTCCAAAACGTACTTCATCTAATAAGCAAGATCTTTCATTTGATACGAAAATTATTTTTAAATTATGTTACCAAGTTTTAAATGCGATGATCGATGGAAATAGTGATTATAATGTTGAACAATTTCTCTCCCGTCGTTTTATTTCTCTGATATTAGAACAAATTAATTATGACTTTGATGCAATAAATACATTAGAATTGATAATATCGAAAAATCAAGGATGGCAAAACATTTCTGATCATTTGCTGAGAGATTTAATTGAAGAAATCCAAAAAGTAAATATAAGTAAAGAGAAGATATCATTATCTCATTCTACTCAACAAAAGAAATCTCAATTT
The DNA here is from genome assembly GCA_015144975.1 of Epipyxis sp. PR26KG. NCBI lineage: Eukaryota > Chrysophyceae > Chromulinales > Dinobryaceae > Epipyxis > Epipyxis sp. PR26KG. The sequence continues at coordinate 14,272 of VKHH01005888.1, read as the reverse complement.
CAACTAACGACTATTAAAATTCTTCGGTGTTTAGTTAATATTTTGCCTTCAGATAAGCAGTTTGATACTCTTCACAGAGCACAGAGATCATTAATTGCATCATTGAACATGAAACAAAACATGATGCTGAAGGAGTTATTTTTGGTTGATATGATAAGAAGCTGTATCATAAATCCAATAGCTGCTTACTGTAACGATGAATTGTGTTTGTTAGTTGTGGAATTAATTAATCGATGCATCTTGCATAATCAATCCTCACTCTCTGAATTATTATCTGAATCTAGCCAATATAATATCTTAAATTACACAAATTTGGAGAGTATGTTATTAAACCTTAGCCGAACTGAAGGATCACTGGTAGCTTTAATGAATCTTTCTAAACCTTGGTTGAAACTATTTCTGACGGTGATCAGTTATGATATCACAAAGTTTATACAATTTATGGATAACAATAATGGCAGTCGGTCAAATTTAATATTGCTAAAGGACATATTTTCAAACAATAATTTAGCTCTAGATTCCATGATAGACTATGCAAATGCTGAGTCTAAACCATCATTATTGAATGATTCGATTGTTATTGAAAGTGTTCAATATTATGGAAATAGTCTTGATTTTTGGTTTGAAGTAAAAATTCCTGGAGCAAATTGTATTAAACTTTCTTTTTTACCTGAAAGTAATACTGAAATAGGTCACGATTTCATTAAAGTAATGAAGTCTCCTCCAAAGTTGAATAATATCAGAAAGTTTAAACTAATAACAGCTCAAGCCTGTTCATCTCTTCAGGGTTTAGAGGAAGATAATATACCGAATAATGTAATTCCTCAAAACACTATTCTTGCGATATCTGAAACTGTTTATCGACCAAATATTTTATCACGTAATAGTACTAATAATGAGTTTTCTGGTACAAATGTTTATGGAATAGATGGTGTATTGCGTGGAAAGATTACTCAAGCTTGGTTACCGGGTTCACAAAAGAAATCATCCAATAAATGGAAAGATCAATGGATTATACTGAATCCTTCGACTGTAGTATTTTGCGATGTATCAGGTGTAGAGTGTCAAGAATATTGGTCTGAACAAACTTATTCAGGAACAAATTTTCCTGGTATTGGAATAACTCCTTCCTTGTATATACCCAGTGATTCCTTTTTCATTTATTTTCATACGGATGCTGTTCAAAATAGCTTTGGATGGAAAGCAGTTGCTAAGTCTACCACAAAAGAAGAAGCTGATCAGTATATTGTTAAGTCACTTTACAGCAATACTTTACAGCAATTAGATCAAGACAACATACCTTTTGTTAAATTCGAGTTGTTTTCATCCAATGTCAAAAAGATTGACGAGAAAATGGGACAGTTTTCATCTAATATTTCATTAATACCAACAAATTCTAAGGATTCTGAAGGAATGACTATCATATTTGACCCGATATCTAAAAAAGATAATTCTCCAAATCACTCTGTGTCAATATATAAAGATGAAAATCATGATTCATATTGGGGGAATCAAAAATATCCTAATAATCAAAGCTGGCCTGGCATTGATAGTTTTGAACCATTGTTTATTCCATCATTTCATTGCTCAATTCAATACAAGTATGATGTGATCAAAAAAGATTGTGGTTTTCGTGGAATAGCATTCCTTTCAGAAGATCCTTTTACTACTCGAGTTCGTAATATTAATCGCTCCGCTGTTGTGCAATCGACTCGTTGGATTGGAAATGATAATAATTTTGCACCATTCATCGCTCGATTAGTTGGTGAAAATAAAATTGAGCCAACACCATTTATAACTGGTCGTTATCGACTAGAAACTATTAATTTTAAATCAAAAATGAAGAAAATTTATGAAAATGAAAGTAAATTTTGTGAAATTGAGACTTCTCATCCACATGAAGGCAATACTATTCAATGGTTCGAAGTTACTGTACCTAATGTAAAACGGATTGCTATTTGGTTTGATATAGCCACAGAGCTCAACACACAATTCAGCTCAGTTCAATTGTTTAATGCCGATAAAACTGTTCCGTTAGGTGCTAAAATGACTGGAAGTTGTCTGAATAATACACATAATTTTCCAGTATTTACACAAGAACAACAAGTTTTATACTTAGGATCTAAATTATTTGTGAAGTTTGAATGCAAAGATTCAAATTTATCAACAAAATGTTGGGGATTTAGAGCAATATTTTTCGATGCTGAATTATTACCATTAGTAAAAACAGGATTTGAGTATTTGACAATGCCTCAAGATAATCTTATTCATGTGATTGGAAGAAAAGAATTCAATAATAAATACTATTTCTTAGTAAAGGAAGGCTTGTCCATATTCAACCATAGATCTCCACCAATTTTATTAGGATCTGAAATTAAAAACAGAAAAATGTCTGTTGTTGCAAATAATCAAAATAATATTGATAAATTGCCATCAAAATCACCCAGTACGACAAAGCCCATTTGGATATCAGAAGATTATGTTATATCTGATACCCCTTCTTGTTTAGAATATGCTGTTAATTTGGAATCATCTTTTCTTCATAACAATTCTTCAAGTATGAAATTTTCTAATCAAAATAATAATAAATTTCAAATTTATTTTCATCCATCATCAACCATCAGCAAGTATGATTCAATTGAAATATTTGGAACGATATCATCATATGATACTATAAACACAATGCAGTCACAATCAAATATAATAAAGAATATAGATCAATCTGAACTTAAAATATCAACAACAAACACAAACTTACCGAGAGAAACGAAAAAATTATTTGAAATTAATTTTGATAATATTTCAGAATGGATATGGCCGAATGGTCAACAGAGTGTCGAATTCGATCAAATTATAATTAAGCATACTTGCTATAATCAATATTGTCGTGGATTTTATATGAGCTTCACTCCATCATCATATCAATTGGATGCATTTGAAATGATCATAAATTCTGATTGCAATGCTATTATATTTGATAATATTGGAAATAATTCGCACTTAAATGATGTAAATAGTTCATTTATTTCAACACAAATTATAGAACATCACTTCACTATCCCAACTGCTTCATTAATCGGAGTTTATTTTGACAAGTCATTCACATCTGATGGAAAGTTCCAATTTGCTGTTTCAAGTGATGAAAAACGTATTCGATCCAATAATTTAATAGAAGAAATTTTAGATTGTCAAAATATTGATTTTCCTTATTTTAATGGAGATAATACTATTGTTTTTCCATATTTGATTGCTTCGGATAACTCATCCCTCAACAATATCACAGCGCTTTGCACGATCCCTACTGATGCAACCTATCGATTCATCGCATTTGATTTCAATCGATTAATCAATAATCAAAAGCATGAAAATCTTCTTAAAAATTCACTCAAACATTCTATCTCGCCTGCATTAAATGATCAATCAAATTATTTTTATGGATATTTTGAAAATAATTCACATTCAACTGAAACAATAATGTTACATTTACCAGCAAAGCAATCGAATCTTTATTTTGAAATAACCTTGAATTTGTCTTCTTCAATCGATTCTTTTGTGCAAATAGGAATAATTAAATCTAAAATGAGTTTATTTGCAACTGATTTAATGAACAATTCAATTCGAAAGTTTGATAAGAAATATAATAATAATGAAGGAATAACACCAACGTTCACTTCTTTCACTCTTAGTAATGAAGGTTTACAATATAGTTGGTTCAATGGACATTCCTATGGTGTTGATCGAACAGTGTTTAGCAAGGGCTCAGTGATAGGAATTCATATCGATAATAATTATTCAATTAATTTTTATCATAATAATCAATTATTACAATATCCTAGCTTATTATATACATTACATGATCTTATCCATGGAATATGTCCTTTATTTTCATTGTCTCCAAAACAATCATTATTTATAAACGTTGGTCAGTCTCATTTTCGTTATCCTGTAGATAGCAATGGTGCTAATCGACGGTCACTTTTAGATCATAGCATGCCAGAAGACAGTCATATAACATATATATGGGATAAATTATGGTCGAGTTGGGAAAAAGTATCCATATTAACTCATTCTAATTTATATGAAATATTACAACCAAAATCATTTTTATATGAAACTAAACAAATATTGAATTCTTTACTTGAAATTATATCAATTAGTTTCCATAATAATAATTATCATAATAATAACAATCATAATAATAATGTGTTATTGACAGAATTTAGTTCAAGTAATAGCAATCGTATTAACAATAATAATATAGATGTTGCAAGTGATTCGCTTATTATAAATCAAAATAATTATATTTTTGAAATCCAAAAATACTTCAATTCAATATTATTTCATATAAAGTCTGCTATTTTAGCATTAATTTATGATCATATTCAAAAGTTAGGTGCCGAATTCACAAATAAAAATTGTCCAAATAATGTATTGGCTGGATTAAAGATAGTAAAAGCTTTAAAAGGAGAAGGAACTGTTAGTACTATTATTAGTAATAATTTACCAAAACAAATCACATTATTTTTATTACCAGTAAATGATTTAAAATTAATTGAATGGTCTCCAATGGTACTGATGGATAATAATAATAGTAATAATAATATTAATAATAATTTTAATAACATTAATAATAACAATACTGTTACCACTTCATTTGGGTTACGGTCAATGATGAGTTCATTCAATCTAATTAATTCCTTAAATGCTTCACAAATTAAGTTGATAATAAGGAATGGTCTCATAATCAACATGAGTTTTGTGAATCATTAAGTGAAAACCTTCCAATTGCTGAGTTATTAATTGGAAATAAAAATAATTCATTTTTAAATATTTTTAATAATTATATAACAAATGAATTTAATAAATCATTAATAATTAATGGTATAGATTCATTCATTAATCCATCACTTAATAAACAAAATAATGATGTATATACTAATATTGTACATGCAAATGAATTACAAATTTGGAAGTTACAATCAAGTCAAATTAAAGAATATAAATCAGAATTTAATAAATATATGTCTTCTAAATATAATTGGCAAATTTATGAAAGTAAACATCCGGAATTATATTCATATATTACAAGTAAATTTATGAAACCGTCGAATTGGTTACCACTCAAAAAGAAAGCATCAATTCATCCAGAATTAGTAAGTGAAATGGTAGAATTCCCTATAGCTCTTAATAATGCTGAACAAGTCGGAATTATATTCAGGTTCATATTTTATTATAATTTTATTACTATTTTTTATTTATAAATTTAGATTAGTATTTTGCATCTAAGCGATGCCCTGGGATGGCGAAAATTTATCTTCTCAAGATTTTTTTTCAGTTTTTATTTTGCTTCAAATTCACTTGGATTTGAAATTTCACTCGAATAGTTATATTTATAACTTGATTGAACCTCAAATTATATTTTTTTAAATTTATTTATTTAATTAATTTATTTAATTATTATATTTAATATATTATTATTTTAGTGAAAAAACCAGTTTGATCTATGGAAAGGAATATTTACAGTTTATTACTGCTGATAACACCGAACAAATTGGGATTGAGAAGTTTACAGGATTAAGCAAAAAGCGTGCTTCAAGGCGAAGATATAGTAGACAAGACATGGGTAATTTCCCAACCTCTCGCAACAGTCCATTAATAATTAATTCAAATAAATTCAAAGTGATTTGGAAACACCACTTTCATAGCAGTGAATGGGGATTCAGGTAGATTTAATATTGTAAAATTAGTAATATATTTTAATGATATTAATAGTAATAATAGTAATAATAATAAAAATAATAATGTGCATTATTTATCGTTTCTAAGATTTATCGTGTTTGATGCGGCTCTATTGGATAAAAAAACATCCATTAATCGTAAGAATCTACCAGTGGAAGGGATATTCAAGAATATGGTGAAGAATTGCTTACAAATCAACAAAGATGTGATGGAAAAGAGTACAATGCATATGATAAATAACAATAATTCTTCATTGATTTCAACAAAATTATCCATTTCTCCAACTCATGAAATGGTAGATGCTAGTTCTGCGAAAGTCATCGCTCATTTGTATCGTACATTAAGTATAAATGCAAATCCAATATTTTCAAATATTATAAATGATTCTGAACTTTTCACTTTAGGAGATAATATTAATAATAATAATAATAATAATAATGGAATAGAATATCGTGATGTATATAAACAATTATTTCAAAATCAATTAGGTAGATTACATGCAATACCTTTAGCATGTTTCTTAATTTCTCAAACAGATAATCCTAATCAACAAAGAGAAGGTTTATTATTAGCAACTTATTTACTAAGTAATGCAAATATATCAAATCAACAACGATTTTCAGATCAAATTAAAGGTAATTCACAAGAATATCCAATGATTGGAACTAATGTTTTACAGGCAATATTAGAACGATTGAAAAAATTCAAATCTGATGTAAGGAATTATCGAGGAATAGAACGAATGATAAAATTTAATGATACAAAATTAATTTTAAAATTTATTCAAAGTTTATGTGATAATCAATTTATTGTAGCACAAAATATTATGTCACAAAATATTATTGTAAATAAATATAATAATTCAAATGAATTTTATCAAAATAATACAATTATTAATATAATAGTATCAATTATTCGATTAGTAAAATCAATAACAATTTATATTAATAAAGATTTTGGACAATTATATGGATTTTTACAAGTGATTCAACAAGCTATGAATACATTAATTGATATTTCACAAGGTCATATACATAATCAAAATATTATGATTTCTGAAAAAACAAATTTATTATTATCTTTACAAAAATTACTTATTGTTGTTGAAGAATATCGACATATAATATTATTACAAATGGAAGATTTTCTACCAACAATTGAAGAAATTTCAAAAAATATTATGAATCCTTTTCAAATAATATCAAATTTTAGTTTTATTTTTGAAAATGAAATAGAAAAACAAGAATGTGAATTATTTAAGAATATTTTATCATTATTAGATGCGATTGAATTGAGTACACTTCATTTATTATATTCATTTATGCAAGATTTCCAACAAGTTAATGAGTCCATTATTGAATCAAATAATAGTAATAATAATGAGGATGATGATAATAATGAATATAATAATAACGATAATGATAATAATAACGATAATAATAACGATAACAATAATAATAATAATAACAATAATAATAATATTATAGAAAAGAATGTGATAATTAATATTTGCTCACGACTTAAATCTATAATGAATATATTAGATATGAAATCTATGATATTTCGTTTCAAATTATTATGGTCTTCAATTGTATTCAATAAAATGACAAGTATTCCAAAGTTTTTATTAATGAAAAATAATGTTACTTTAGAAGAAACATTTTCAAATATAAGTGATACAGTAGCATCTTTTTCAGGTTTCAAAAAAAATTATAATAATAATAATAAAAATAATAGTAATTCTACAAATGAAAAATTCAAAAATAATATAAAATATGATGATAATTTGAGTTTAATTGTAAGTGATTTAAGTGGTCGTTCAGATGTCTCATTTCGTCCGGATTTATTAACTCATTTGTCTGATGATATTTTAGAAATATATATTCGATTATGGTATTGTTGTGATGATACTTGGGGACGATCAACAGCGAATACTCCATATGCGTTCGGATACTATCAATTATTCCAATATTTGGTTGATATTCAAGATAACAGCTCATCGTTTATGGAACAACTGATGAATAATAATGATAATAATAATGATAATAATAATGATAATAATAATGATAATAATAACAATAATAATGGATTAAATAATGAAGAATACAAATTATTACTTCAACAATTACATGAGATGAAAGCATTATGGTGTATCAATGACCTCCAAGAAAATGATATAAAATATAATAATAATCATAATTCAATTGAAAATGATCATAATAATAATGATAAATCAAATCAAAATCATAATCAATGTATGATGGCTAAAGATGAAACATATAGTTTTGATGATTATTTTTTATCAATTGAAGTTATTTTTAATAATAATAATAATAATAATAATAATAATGATAATAATGATAATAATCGATTATGTCGTGTTTATTTTCCAATTTCTGAAGAAGTAAGAAATCAGAAATCAAATCGATTAGTATTAAATGAATTTGATTTACTTATGAAAATAATTAATCGAGAAAGTCCAGAATCAAAATTAACTGATTTTGTTGAAAGAATATCACAAGTTGAAAAAGTAATAAATATTCAAAATTATATTTTAACAAAAAGTTCATTTGCAACAATTAATCGTTTTGTTATTGATAATTCTAATCGTTTTATATTTTTAACATATTTATTAACATTATTTATTAATATAACATTATTATTAAATGTACAATTAAAATATGATATAAATAATCATTATTTACCAAATAATATTGATAATTTAATGAAACGAATTGGTTTTATTCATATGATATCATCATTTATTATGATTGCAATACATTTACTTGGTGATGCTTATGTCTCTTCAGTGAAATGTTTTGAATGGAAAACAAGAGTATTATATGGTAAAGATGATTTACCATTTTTCTCATCACCCCTCACGATTTATCTCTTTAAACGATGTGATCATTTCATCCATTCATACATATGGATGATAATTTTCTTTCTGATTGATTTGAAATCAGTTTATTATTTAGCTTATGTATCATTTTCAATTGTTGGATTTATTTATAATCCTGCTTATTTTAGCTTCCATATTCTTGATTTTGTGACAAGAAATGATTTATTATTATATGTTTTACAAAGTGTTTCAATAAATTTCAAACAAATTTTAGTAACATTTGCATTAGTTGTTATCATCATTTGGATATTTACTGTTATTTCTATTTATGTGTTTGGATTTTCTTCACTATCATTTGGAGAAGGAGTTGATTGGCCAACAGAATTATTATGGGCGATGTATCAACAATTAGATTTTGGTTTTAGAGGGGCTCCGACATTTAATGAATATAATACCCAAGCTCCTTGGAAGCTAATCTATGACCTTGCATATCAAGTACGTTAACATATTATATGGTGATATTTACATTTGTTTATAATTATTCGTTATTACTATTATTATTACTATGATTACTATAATAATAATAATAATAATAATAATAATAATAATAATAATAATAATAAATATTATAATTAAAAACAATTTGTTTAAATCAAACTGTTTATTTATAAAAATGCATTATTTTTAATTATTATTATTGCTTTAAAATTTATTATTAATATTTTATATAGATTTTTATTGTGTTAATTCTTGTTGCAATCATTACCGGTATAATCACTAATACATTTGGAATGTTGAAAGATAAGCAAGTAGAATTCGATGATAATGTTAATAATGTGTGTTTCATTTGTTCATTAACGAGAGAAGAATTAGCGAGACAAGGGATTAAGTTCAAGAAACACATCACCATTGATCATAATCCAGTTAATTATTTGTATTATAAGGTTAGTTAAAGGATGTTGTCATATTAATAATAATAATAATAATAATAATAATGATAATAATGATAATAATAATAATAATAATAAATAATAATAATAATGATAATAATAACAATAACAATAATAATAATAATAATAATAATAATAATAATAATAGTAATAGTAATAATAATAATAATAATAATAATAATAATAATAATAATAATAATAATAATAATAGTAATAACAGTAATAATAATAATAATAATAATAATAATTGTGCGATAGTTTTGTTATTTCATTCAAATTTTAGCAGGTTAGAATCTGTTATTATATCAATTCAGTTCAGTTAGTTTCAATAGTGTATATAATAATAGTATTGTTATGTTAGTTAAGTGCTGTAAATAATATCATACGAAAAAAATAAAATACAAAAAACTTTCACATAATATAGTGAAATATTAAAAATTTTAATAATTTTTTTCTCATTTGCTTCAATTTGATTTTGAATTAGCTTCATAATCATTTTCATATATGCGATGAGAATATAATAATTATATCATAATGTTATAATCGTATATGATTATTTCTGAATAATGACATAACAACAAACAATAGATTTTTTATGATTTTTTTTTCAATTCAAAGATTTGAATTATTATGAGTTGAGTTATATCATTTTTGATATGTTATAAAAAACAATATCATACAATATTATCACATTAAATTGTGATATAATTATCATAATATGGGATATTTTCTCATCATTTTCTCCAAAAAAATATTAATATTTTATTGTTTAATGAAACGATCATAGTGTATATAACTCTTTAAATAACTCCACTTCACTCATATTATATTTCTATTTGTTATGTCAAGTTTTTATTTTATATATATATAATGTTTCATATTCATGAATTATCTACCCCCCCACACGCCTACCAACTCTAGTTAGGCCTTGTAAAAATATCATAACTCATAAATATTCAGCAGTTCATCAAATTTCTTTAAAAAAATAATTGGTATACTTTGTTATTTAAAATAATATTATCTATATAATTTCTATGCTACAATACCACCATAGATAAACAATAATTGCAAAAAATAATAATGTTAACAATTTCATAAATTAATAAACACATTAAAATGCAAGAAGATAATTATTATTTTTATAATAATATAACAGTACCTGTTGGATGATTTTGGGATGGATGAATATAATATAAGAAATAAAAAAATAATAATAAAAATGATGAGATGAAAAGTAATCTACTCATAGATAACCGTGGTGTTGTTTTGAGTTGCAATGATTTTGATTTCATTCATTTTTCATTTCGAAATATTTCTTATATAATAATTATGATTATAATTTTGATGGATTTTTAAATAGTATTAATTAAATAAAACAAAAATAGTTTTTTATTATTTGATTTTCATTTATAATATTAATATTAGAGGGGCCGACGGTCTAGTAATGAGATCAGATATATCAACAATTTAGCTATAATTTGAATGACCTTAAAAATAATTAATATTAACAATATTTTGAAATTTTATATATCTATTATCTTAATTAATAGCTTCATTACACTTTCCAATCAATTCTAATATGGACTTTAATGTATAATTTATGATAATATAGCACGTCAAGTCAACTTTAACAATAGGATACAGTTACTCAAATCATTGTAATGAAGAGGAAGTACCAGTAGTTGTGAGTACAAATACATTTTATCTGATGTTCATGTATGTTGGTTGTATCAGAACAATCAATTTTGGTGACAGAGAGTTCAATTCATCAATTAGTTATTGCTATTCTACCTGAAACGATACTAACTTTATAATATTACTAATGGTCTCTAATCTCATCATCACTACCAATAATAAAGTCAAATAATGAAATAGAAATCTGATTTTTATTTAAATTAATAAGTTAGTCAAATAATATCATAATAATTGGATGAATAATAAAACAAAGCGAAACTCCATTGAAACAATAATAATTAACCATAACATAAATAAAAATGAACATATTATATTTATTATAATTATTATAATTATTATAATTCAAATACAAATAATTCACATTTCATGAGTGATATTATTATTTTATATTTTAAAATTTTATCACATTTCCATTTCAAGTTTTTTTGAAAGTTGGTATTCGTGTTGGTTTTGATGATTTAATAGGAGTAGGTTTTTGAGTACGTTTTGTCGATGGTGTGAAGGTTGGTTTGGCTGATTTTGTTGGCTTGAATGAAGGAATATTGGTTGGTCGGGTAGACGTTGAAGGATTAATGGTTGGCTTTGAAAATGTAATTTTATTTGTTGGTGAAGAAGTTGGCGATAAATTACAATCATTGATTTTTGTTGATTCTGATGTTAAATATGATGGTAGAGTATCATATGGATTAGGCATAATATCATTTGTGATATAAACATAGCCAGCATTATTGGTTTGACTTAAGGTTAAGATGGTTAGCATATTATTTGAATTTGATACACTATGTATAATGTGACAAAATTTTGATGGAGAGTATGAAGATACATATGATGGAGGAGTCCAATTTAGATAGGAAGAATATGAATCTTCAAAGATACAATTTATGTCAGCGAGGTCAATATAAGAAACATCTGTTTCAGTTCCAGGATTTAATACTACAATTGAAGTAACTGATTTTGAATGTGCATAATCAACAACACTTTTCATTACAGAGTATTGATCTATTGCAGATGGCGCTTCATCAAAAAATATTCCATCAATCAAATTTGATCCATATTGACTGTAGTATTTATCAATATCACTTTTGATATCAGCAACATTTCGTGTTCCATATGAAGTTGCAACATAAGCAATTATTTTCATACCAGTTGATTTTGCAATCGTTATTTCATCTAAATAATCGCTGTTAACTGTTGCTTCTGGTCCACTATTAGGATTCATTATAGTTATCATATTCACATTTGTATCAATTCTACACTGTTCCAAAGTTTTCCACAAATTTGTTGTAACATCCCAAGTTGTTGGATAAAAATAAGCTGGTACAATTAATTCCTGTTGGCAACTCATTGAAATTGAAAAATATGAGTTGAAAACTAAAAACATCTGCAAAAATAAGGATATTTTCATGATCGTATTAATCTTGAAATTAAAAAAATCGGTTTCAATGAGATTTGAGTAATTATAGACAATTAACAATAATACCGGTGATAGAATTTTTTTATATTCCAACCCTCATTGGGGGGGGGGGAATATCAGTATAAATATAGGGGAAGCAAAAATGAATGAATTAATTAAGGAGCAAAATCAACTATAAACAAGAGGAACACTACTATATTATGTTTGTCGTTTGTTGACGGCTGTTCAATTTTGATCACAAGTTCATTTTTTTGTAGCTGGCACGATCAAAAAGAATGATTCATTCCAATACGGTTATTGCACGTTTAAGAAATTTATATCTGCTGCTAGTAATTACTGTAACAAAGCTCAATCCTAAAATCTCTTTTTGGTTGAAGGAGTGGTGGTTGAAGAGATAACACCAGCAGCCATTCTCACGAGCTATGAGAAAAGTAAAGAATACTCAAAATTGTATGAAAACTTATTAACTATGAAATGAATAATAAAGAATATTTACAATACAGTTAATTAATACAAAATTGTTTGTCTGCTATCGCCTAGATTGTGATTGATTTGTTGCTGGTAAACATAACTTTGGCAGCGTTCCTAAGGAAAATCGTTTTCTAAACTCGAAACTTATTCTATCAATAACAGATGCAAAACTATCCAATGCTGGTCTTACATCAAGATATATAGATATTGGAGCATTTGAAGTACCCATTTTCCCTGGAGATCCTTTATAAAAATCAATTACATACCGAACTTCTTTCCCATTTCGATCAACAATCCAATCATGACGATCAAATGGCTTCGCATAACTGAAAAATAATATTATACAAAGCGTAAACATTTATTATAATTCTTGTGATTAATATATAGTTAAGTTGTAGCCAATACTAAAGCTTACCCGATAGAGCTCAAAATGAAGGCTTTAGGTGATATATGAGTTGGCTTGCCAAGAAATTTGATCAACTTTGGATTATCATTTCCGCTCAATGTTTCCCATTCCTTCACTCGAGACCATCCCTATAAAGTATATATTTAACTAAAAATGCTTTGATAGGCGAATACTGTTGTACCTATTTTTACCTGCTCGTTCACTAAATTATGAATTGTTAAAATGATTGGAACATCTGCTTCATGCGGATTGTACCCTTTTCTTTTCATTGCGTTAAAATATTGTTGTTCAGATGGATAAACCCATTGCTTAGCTCCTATGGGCTGATGAGATGGACTGTATTCACCTTTGGGAATAGTTGAAATGGAACGATTGGTTGATAAGTGCATTTGCTGTCCTGGAAGTCTGCCTTGGCCATAGTTTAAATCATTAATTAAAGGATTATAATCTGGGGTATTTTGAATTGGGCATGAGTTTGCTAATTTCTCACTTGGTGCCACAGATGAAGAATTTTTGTGGATTGGACATGATTCAGAAGTATCTTTTTGACCTTTCACTGGACATCCAGATTCACTCATTTTCACCACAACTTGTTTTAAAAATAGGATCCTACTGTAATTGAAGATAATACTAATACCTGCTGGAATAAACCAACTATTTTGTTTGTTGGTAACTTATATACTGTTGGAATTATAGGTTTTCAATCCTATATATTTATTTATTCCAGTTACAATTACCGTGAAATTATTTATTCA
>VKHH01005887.1:0-51484 GCA_015144975.1 Epipyxis sp. PR26KG | reverse complement strand
TGGCTTGGAAAGCCCTCGAAGGGGCTTGGAAAGGATAAATAGATTGGTATAGTTATATTTATTTAATTTAAGGGGGGATCAATTTAAGGGGTCATTATAAACAAAACTTCTATTATTGTATTATATACAGTGGCAGGGGGGATTTTAAAAGTTATTCTAAAAGTCGTTCATATCATACGAAACTATCTATTACAAAACATGAAGTTGTGCAAAAAGATTTCATAATATCAGAAGCTCCATATTCGAGAAGTACTTTTCGAGAAGTCATAAAGAAAGTGTTCAGAATATACATCTATAAACCTGTTGTCCGATGACATCCACATTCTATTAATAAAAATATATTTCTAGTGGAATTCATCCATTTTTAAATAGTTGATTATTGTCATAATCGATTTTTATGATACCGGTATATTATTATTAAGCTATGATTATTTGAGGTTATTATTATCATCGATACAGCGCTTATATTCTCATTTTACAAGATCACTTTGATGCATTGGTAGATGAATAATATAATCCTAAATATCATAATATTTGTGAAAATAATAATAATTCTCAATTATTATTTTGCAATAATTATTTTGTTTCATCTGTTTTCATGTCTTCCCAAGCTAATAACGCATCATCCTCAATATCATCCAACAGTAATGCCTCCTCCGGAGGATTTCTTTCTTCTTTTGTCCACCAGGATGATTGCGAGTACACATCATACCCTAACCTCTCCAGATTCCGGATACAATCCTCCATCCTCTCTTTGCACTCATCTCGCTGGTGATGAAGCAGTGATAGCCCCTCTTGTCGCTCCCAATACCAATCACGTAATTGATTACTGAATAAAGGCATGGAAAAGCCCCTAGTGGTCAGGCCTCCAGTCCGATAATCATGATCATGTGTATCATGCACAGACGAGCCCTCCTCCAAATCCAAATCATCATTTTTTTCTTCTTTTTGGTCATTCCCTGCTGGATTCCCTTCCATTGGATGGTGGTGCTGACCAATTCTATGGTCATTTTTCACTTGATTTTTATCATTATTTCCCCGTGCATGGCCAGTCCCTGGATTCATCCATTTATTATCCTGAGAAAATAATGATTTTTCTAATTTTGAAATTTCATTTTCGATTTTTTTAAGTTTATTTTTCTGATTTTCTAATTCTTTTTCATAAAATTTGGCATCTTCAACTTTAGTAAAATCACGCGTCATCAATTCTTTCAGTTTGTCCTGTTTATTATGTTGATGAAAGAGTCCAAAATCGACATTACATAAAAAAGAATAAAATCGACGAAATAATTTCGAATAAAATTGAATATCATGATTATTTCTGGCTTGTTGCCATGCATCTTCCATCATGAGGCTGTCCACTGCCTTCTCCCAGTTCATGAGCGAGTTGTCGTGCTCGATGTCATAGACACTCCCCGTGACGTTAATAAACAAGTTCGATAAAACCAGTGAAATGACGAATGACAATAATAAAAAGAAGAATAATCCTGTGCCATTGCTATTCGCTGGATTGATTAATTGATGTTCATCTCCTCCGACTAGTTGATTGAAATAGGAATTACCTAATAATGTATTGAACATGGCGAAGACACTCACACCGAAGGAGGAAAACTCGAGCACATTTCCGCCGAATCGAACAAACACACCGACCCCCACCGCGATGAAAATGAAGATTAAGAATATGGTGAATGTCAAAACGCGCACACTGAGCAACGTGCTGAGCAAGGCAAGCATGTCAGGCCCTATGAACGGTAAGTATTGCAAATATTTGATGACTTTCATGTAAGCCCCCATCAGAGCAACACTTCCGATGAACTCTGCGATAGCATACCCGTTTCCAACGACCCACAGGTTTAATGAATCTCCCCCATACGGACCATCACTCTGAGAGAAATTGTGTAATCTCGACACGCCATTCGCTCGTGCATGAACAACAAGACCACACCATGTTAATCCTAATATATTAATAATCAATTCGAACCCATTCCATTTGTCAGAAATATATCGCTTCACTCCCACACGAGCAAACTCTTCGACTTCTCCACTGATAAATAATAGGAATAATATCCCAATTAATAACAAGGATATGTCAGCACCTCCGAATGGAGCGACTGCTGAGATTGGCAAAACAAGAAACTGAGAATTGCTCATTGCATCGCCTGTGGAAGGGAATTTAATCTGTAATTGTGCTAATTGTAGCAAATTCTCTTGTGCATTCCCCACCACATACTGCAGAGTGACTGCACGAGTCGCACCATCAAACCAAGAATTGTATTGCAGATTATTAATCGTATTCGACACTTCTGTTCCATTGAATCCGAGGATATTATCATAACTATGATTATTACTGTTGCCGATAACATAATTATAGCAACTCTTTGTCCCGACCTCGCTCTGTTCAGGTGCTAGATCAGTCCAAACCCCATCGACAGAAGCCGTGCAGACCCTCTCATCCCTTGTCTGAGATAGTCGTATTGCACCAATGAGTCGATTATGTTCATCTAACCAACCTCCATCGAATCCACTAGGATAAAGATTGGGAATGAACGTGCCAGTTAAGAAGGACCACATGTCGCCTTCTGTGCCAATGTCAGTGAACAGCTTCAATGCCGGCGAGGAGTCGTCGAATGGAAGGGTATTACCTGTCACTTTAGATTGAACTATATTATTGAAAGCGAACTTAGACGACTTCAAGTTACTGTTCCAAATAACAGCAAAAGTGAAAAATGCCACAAATATGATATAAATGATAGCCTGCCGGAGCGCATAGGTGGTAATCCAAGAATATCGCCGATTACTAACATTAGCATTCGTTGAGAGCAAGCGAAGCACTTCGCGTGCTAACTCTCTCTTTTTCTTCGCTGTCGCATACAGTGATGCATCAAGGTCTTGTTCAATGCCCAACTCGTTGCTTTTATCTTTCTTGAATCCGAGCCTTGTTCGGTTTCTTTGCATTGATTCAATCAAAAGATACTGTCTCTTCACACGCAGCAAAGCAACCACATATGCATCAGGCACAAGAAATGGTCGGTTTCTTCCGGTCACTTCAGGCGCCATTAACTCAATCGTCGGTATTTTATCCAGATCTCGCTCTGTCATCGATGATTTAATGGAAACGGAAGACATTAGTCGTCCGATTGGATTACCAAAACTGCTACTATTATTCTTCCCTTCGACAGCAAGTGGATATATCTTCGCACTTCCATACGGAGTTATTTTATTCTTAGTTTTATATGATGAAATCATGAATGAACGTAAGTCGTACAGCACAGCCGCTTTGGCATTGAGTAGTATTTTCACAATTGGAATGTGGCCGGAATATACGGCTCGGGAGAGAAGGGTCCACCCGTGATCGACTGTCATCATATAATTTGTTTCGGAATTCGTGGCACTTGAAAGAATAGCGCCTGACATGAAACTGCTCATTTTCGTCGGATCGCTAAGAAACGCCTTAACAAGGCTCGTGTTGTTGTGCATGACTGCAGCGTAGAGGGGATGCAAGGCGAGTGGGATGATCGGTCTGGAATTATCATTCCAACTATCTTCGAGAAGCTTCAAAACCATCAATGCTTGATTCACCATGATCTGCTCCTCATACTCGAGTGATGAGGCAATGGAGCACATGTCAAACAGTAAACTATTATCATAAAATACGAATATTAGTCACATAAAGTTTAGATATAGCAGTTTATTATTTAATATTTTATGATTAATTTTAAAATAATGGACTGCATTAATTCGGAAATTTCTCCAAGTTAATTGTGTTAGTTTCATAAAAAGAAAATAATTATGCGATGAAAGCTGTCTCTTCTAACTTCACTAAATGTAGATTCATAAATAAGATCAAACACACCTTCGAAGATCTTGAAATGATTCTCCAGTATCAAATGATGCGCCAAGATCTAACAGAGTTTGTACCAGATGAACTTGTCCGTTCCTTGCTGCGATGAATAGAGCCGATTCTCCGCGACTCACTTGCACAGATATGATGCGACTCTGCACGAGAAGCAAATCAGGATTCTGCTTCAGAACCAAAGAGTTGATATCACCTGTTTTATTAGACAATGCTGAGTCGCGCAAATAAGACAATCGTAAATTATTCTGAGAGACTAGCCTCTCCGGTGGGTTATGTGTTTCCAGGATAGGATATCCTGGTTTAATCGGCTTGTTCCTCGCATCTACTTCACACAGAAGAAGATGAGATTTATGATGTCTTGCAAGAAGATAAGTGAGTGTTTTGTATTGTCCTGCTTTAAGTGCAGATAACAGAATTGTTCTCATTTCTCCTTCCAGTAATGGGACCCGCCTTAGCCAAGGCACGACCAGACCTCTAATATTTCGATTCTTCAATTCTTTCACATTATACCAGGCGACGCATAAAACATATTTAATCGCATGTGACAGCTGAATCGCAGCTGGATGTTTAGTATAATTAAACTCGACATTCTCCAGGTATGATCGTACATAGTCCATAGATTCGTGACATCTTTTCTCTAATTTGGATCGATTGTTGTGTAATGTATATAATAAGCCAACAGTGCGAATCGAACTCACATTTTCCCGAAGTAAGTCAGCTAACCATTCGATTGCTTCATCTTCCAGGTATAGCAAACCCTGTTGAGCAAATTCGTCAATACGCATTAGCTCTGCTTGAAGCTCAGCATCATCCAATAACTTTTTATCGGGCTCACTAGTGCGCAGCATCCCCGCTTCGCTAGCATTAGGCAACCAAAAGAATCTCCCAGATGAATTATTTCTTCGATCGTGACAAAATGAACGTCGCTTTTGTGGACACCAATAAACACTCCAGAATCCATGCTCCGCGTAACGATACGACTCTTCCTTCAACTTCAGCCAAGCTGAGATGAAAGCATCATCTCGCGATTTTAAGCTAACATTTTCTTTCTTATCGCTATAATCAGCTCCTCCGATCCTCCACCAACCACCAGGGGGTTCTTCCAAGGAAACACTCATACTCGGCGGAGAACGATACGCTCCACAGCACCAAACATCCTCCAAGTACTCAACCATTGAATTCGAAATGACATTTGATCGCATTGGCGTAAACCACATTACATTATACAACTTTCTCTTGATCAAGCCATCAGTGCTACCTTCTCCAATCATTGCTTTCAGCATATCCAATCGCTCTGCAAGAGGGTACAAGTCATCACTAGCACTTAACAATAAATGCAATGCATCCACAGCATCTTCATCCTCCACTTGAAATTTCTTTGTGGCATATGATGCCACACCTGAACCTTTATCCTGATCCTCTTCATTATCATCATCATCGTTTCTGTCGTTTCCTGAGCGAATATGCACCGTATTTCTAACTGTTGACAAGTACTTCGCCAGTTTGATCCAGCGATGACGTATCGAGTACGTCAAAGGAAAGTTGAAGAATTCTCGCACCGCTTCTGTTCCTATTAGATTGAGTAATGCCTCACCTTCACCGACAAACAGCATTTGAAGTGGTACGCTTTTCAATGACATAATCAGCAAAACCTCGCTTTCTGTGCTAATCGAATCATCGCGACAGCTAAACACCTTTAGATCGGAGTGATTACAGACAGCTTGACCAAATACAAGTGCACCCTCATCGTTAATGTCATTCTCATCCAAGAATAATTCTTCCAATCCAATATTATTACCTAACCCATCAGCAAGCTCGATAGCCCCGCGAGTACCGAATGAGTTACTCGACAGATTTAAGCGACGTAAAGAACGATTAAGTTTCAAAGATGCAGAGATATAACGAGCACCAATATAACCAATATTATTTCGAGATAAATCCAAAGTGGTTAAATTTTGATGAGTTGCTAATATGGTGCGAGTTAACGGTAATATACCAGTTGGGCCTAACTTACACCCAGATAGATTCAAATAGGACATTTGCTCACAATCAGTTACCATTTCACATAATGAGAGAGCTCCAGCTGCACGAATGTCGCAATCAGATATATCCAAATGTATGAGAGAGATACTAGTACTTAGAGCATCCATAAGATCCTGCACACACTCCTGCACTGCAGGATTACCGCTTAAAATAAGATGCTGTAGTGGCATTTCGCCCAATGCATTAAACATGCCGCGTAGAGCTTCACTACTCAACTTGCAATTACGTAATGACAGGTAGCGAATACTTCGAGGAAAGTGTAATGGTGTGAAACCCAGAACAGTCTTATCAATGACACCTCCAACTGAATCTGACACATAGAGACGATCTAACTGCAAGAATGAGAGTTCATTGCAATTATGGAGGTATTTCATCAATTCAGCAATCGAGCTTTTCTGTGCTTTTACGCCCAAGAGACTTACTTCTTGGACATATTTCCCTTCCGCTGACTTGACAAGATCAACCACCTTATCGACACCTGTTGTACTGACATTCTTCAGGCGGACAGAAGTGAAGAGTGGAATTTTACCACTGACATAACAATCCATCGCTTTTGTCCAATCACCACTCTCTTCTCCTTCTCTTAATTCTTCGATTGATTTACGACAAACTATTTCGATGGAATATCCTTTACCATTTTGAATTGAATTCCGGATTTTATAGCTACTGGCAGTTGGAAACCAACTATGTGGTTCACCGATAGAACTCGTTTCAGCGGCGTAGCGCTTTGCATATTGGGTTAGAACCGGCGGCTTAAAAATGAAATTGTTTAATAATTTATGCCTTCGATTAATTTCAGTTTCTGACAGCCAGAACTGAAACAGTTCTTTTCCATAATCAATCGCTTGATTAGAAAATGAGGATGTGCTCACTTGGTGAACCAGCCTAACAGACATTCTCCTAATTTTGTCTTTTGCTTGAGGATACTGATTTTCATGTGCAAATGCAACGCTGTAAAGCATCTCTCCGTTGCTCGCCACTGAAAAACTATTTTTCATTGCAGAGTTATTCTCTCGTTTATTAGATTTGGGCATTTTGGACAATGATTTCCCAACTAAACTTTGATTCGATGTTTCTGGTTGTTTTCCCGTTAATACTTTGTTCAATTCAAACTCTTTCTCGCCAAGGTTGAGCGAGACTTGACAGTTTGGATGTAGAGAAAATGCTGGCAGAATCCCACCCACTTTACGACGATTAATTACGAATTGCGATTTGAGCTTCAATGCTTCTTTATCTAACGTATCTGGAACAATCAATTCAAATGACTCTTCTGAGCTTTCACTTGCGGCGAAGTCTTCGAATTTAATGAGACTGAAACACATGATCATAATGAACATGATTAAGACTAATTCCCAGCAAATAAAATTTGGAGTAACCACCCAGTACCTGTTTGTTTTAGAAACTTCTTCAAACTTAGATAGTAATCCTTTCCTTCTGAACAAGTAGAAATTGTTTTCTCCTGTTTCAAAATTAAATGAGCATCCTAGCGAAATGAAGAAGAATATCATGAATTACTCTTTAATGACATAAGCAATTCAAAATTATTTTTACCGATGACATCCCCAGATGTTACACATCTGTTAGACTCCTGTGGGTGCTGAGGAATTGGTTTACCGCCATCTTCCCAAAGACTAGGAATATTACAATGAACAAAACAAGGACCTTTTCCTTCATTACCATCCGCTGCCCAATTGTTCCAAGCTCTAGGGTCTGCCGCGCGTAAACCCCAACTGTGGCGATCGTCACCGACACCTTTGAAGTTATAAGACTCTCCTCTGAAGTCAGTCGTTGCCCAACCAATCGTAAACTGTCCCCCTTCGTAGGCAACAGATCTATCTCTTGATAACACACCTAATTATAAACGGTGAATAGTAGCGATCAGCACATTAAATATTCGCAAATCATTATCACGTACCTCTCCCTTCACCACCTAGTTCATGAATATGCAACTCGTAATAAACACTGCCAGCAGACCAATTAATAGGATTAATGTTTCCGATCATTGACGGATATCCATCAACGGATTTAACAGAAATTTCGTTCATTGCAATAAATGATGAGCCAGATGTTGACACAATGTTTTTAACAGTTGGAGGAGTGGCTGCTCTCATCACTATTTGAGTGGCAGGATTAGCATTTACCTTAACAATATTTTTATAGCCATCAATAACTTTAGGGAGATCTTTGAGCACATATATTTGCTGGTAACCAACAATAGAAAGGATTGGACGAAGAACACTGTGTTGAATGCATTCAAAAGAAGCCACCAAACGTAGTTCTCCGTCATCCGTTGGCGGTGTGCGAATATAAAATTGAATTTTTCTTTCGTCCATGTCGACCCTCATTTGAACACGGGAAGTTCTGTCCTCCCATCTAAAACGCTCTTCGGTGTATAATGATTCACTATTTCCGTATGAAATTAAATTTCGCAGAGGATAAGCCATCCAAAGTTGATTTCTATCTAAAGAAGAAGAAATTTGAGGAGAAAAATCCAATCCTACACAACCGATTCCACTGTAAGAACGCCAAGGATAGTAGGGATTCCCTTCAACCTCCACTTCCACAAACCATTTCCCAGATAGCAAAGCACAATCTCGGAATAAAATATTAGTAGATCGCTGAGAAAAACTTTTAAGCTTCAATTTCAAATAGCTCTTAGAATCCGTTGAAACGACTTTGTTCGAATAACATACATTTGGAAATGATGGATTGAAGTCTAGAGCACTAGTACTCTCAGAAATAAATTCTCGGATAAGCAATGCGACAGTGAAGAAGACAGGTCGGACATCAGCGATTATCGGAGCAATTTTGAATCCTCTTTGTCCGAGATTGATGTCAAATTCGAATCCTGTTTCAAACTCAATGACCGGTGACAAGAAAAATTGCCAATTGATCTGAAGTATTCCCTCAACTGCTTCTCCGTTGACGAAAAATCTGGCCGACTTTCCATTAAAATCAACTAAGCATCCAATCACATCACCAGCATTGCACATAATGGTGCTATTCACTCGATATGAACCTTTCTCTTTCATATCAGCAACTGCAGGCTGAATACTTATTGTCCACATGCTTTTTTCATTGTTTTGTCCATTCCATAGCCCGTCAACCCAACCAATTGATGCTGATCCTTTACATTTGAGAATAACTACCTCATAGAAAAATTTATCGATTCGACCATAGGGAATTAGAATGACACTATTAGGGATGATAGCCGTCTTCACATAGCTACTGGTGGGACATCGTATGAGCGATGTGTGTAATATAAGATTCTCTCCATTAGCTACTGATGGTTCTGCAATAGAACTTAGTTTTGACATGACATGAAATGATAACCGAGAAGTTTGAAGTGCAACCACATCTGATTTTTTGATAATAGTGGTATCTTTAGCTTCCATACGGAACTTCTCCCCTTTTGTGTTCGAAGAGAATAGGTTGGCTGATTCTTTTGCTTTCGAGTTATTATCAGTAATCATATCTCGATCGCGTTTAATATCTTTATACACTTCATTTCTACTCAATAGAACCTCTTCTGCCAAAGTAGGCTCCAAAACAATGGATACAAACTCCTCTAAAGTTATTTTACCATTACCATCCGTGTCTCCAACTTCCAGAAACTCTTCCATCTTTGTCACTTGCTTACCAAAATCTCCTCCGATTATACGAATTAGACCTTCTGCGAACTTTTGCTTGGGAATAGGAGTGACAGAGTTACCTTCACTTAAGTGGAGAAAAGCAGATCTGAATACTTCATACTGAAATGAAGGATCAAGTGATACTCCATGCTCATCGTCCAATATCTTTTCGCGTATCGTTTGAACTATTTTTCCAACATTTTTTGTCTTATTGAAAGCAATAAATTTTTCAGGGTTAGAGTTACAATCGGATGCCAACAAGTTTCGAATAGGTGGTGCTAATGACGAGACTCCATCAAGTCCAGTGCGAGGACGGCACTGTAATTGTTGATCAACCCAACCACTAGAGAATTCTGGAGATTGAAGAGCCAATAGAAGATGCGTAGCTTCAGTTGGACTGAAGAATAATTCGGTATTATAAAGGCGGAAAACTTGAAATAAGCCATATAAAAAATATTTCCTCTTGTCATCTCCATACGATCGCGGGTGATTCACAGCCACAGTTGCTGCGATATCATTGGTGAAAGATTTTTGGTAAGAAAAAGAATCTTTTTCTGCTTCTTTTAAGTATTGACCCAGGTAATACCCATTGGGAGATATCAAAGAAATACTCCGTATATTTTTCAAACTATTAGTTTGATGATTTAATATAGCCCAGCGGAGGGATTGAGCTTCTTCCAAATTTATCATCATAAGCTGAGGATTAAGATCAATTCCTCGTTCAATAACAGCAGCACATCTAGCAACTCTCAACAACGCCTTGGAGCCTGGAGTTACTTCTTCACCAAACAAATGGAAATCAGGCAAACAAAAATTTGATGAAATTATGATATCGGGCTGCTTCACCAGCTGAACAAGAGGTACTTCAGGCAGTGGTTTAATTGAAATGAGTCTGCTTAAATCATAAAATTGAGCTATTTTCTCAGTGTCAACATATTGCTCCATGTTGTTTCGTGTGTCCAGCAAAGACATTGGCCAATTAAAATCTTGTTTGCGATACAGCAATCTTGAGTATACTCTGGTATCTTCCTTTTGAACAGCTTAAATAATAAACAAATAATTAATATAAATAGTAGTCAATACTAAGGTGTTTTCAATTAATTACCTTCTTGCTCAACTTCCACCATTTGTTCTTGCTCTTGTTCACTGTCCAAGCCACTGGATATGTCTTTCTCCTCCTCAATCTCTTGTAATCGATTAATATAAAAGGTAAGTTCAGCATCAGCCGACCATTCCTTCAATGAACCAGGCGCAGGAATGGAATAAATGTAGCTCTTTTTATCCAATAAACCTGCATTGGATTTCCAGGCTTGAAGTAGCTTATCTGACAATTTATCATTGCCGTCGTCCCCAGCTGGATAATGAACCACTTCCTTGAAAATATCGATTGAATTTGTGTTTATTGCTCGAATTGGTTCGTCTATTTCAATCGTAAAGCCATCTAGTATGATATCTTCAAATGTAACTCCCTCTTCAGATGATTTATGTTCCTAAGCATGCAAGTATAGACAAGTAAATAAAAAAAAATATCAGAGGCAATATAATCTCACTCACCTCTTTGGGTTTGCTACCAAAGAGGCGACTCTCTGCATTTAGAATCTTAACTTTTCCATTTTTGCACTGCAGCAGCTTCAAATTACCGTAGCTGTTAATATCCCTGTCAAATTCAGATAGTAATTTATAATAGGCTTCCTGTTTCGCTTCAAGGGTTTTCAAGTTTTGTTTCTTCAACTTAACGCAGGATTCTCGAAAACTTCGAACTGTGTAACCACCAAAAACAGTTGGATCTGTAATCGAAAGAAAATGAAATTAATTAAATGTAATAATATCAGAGAACTAAAGTAATGAATTGGTTACCTATTACTGGTTTATTCCACCAAACTAAAAGAATATCATTATGTTGAGCTTTAAGCTTATTCAAGGAATCAATCGCGTATTGAATAGGTCCTTCTGAGTCGAATAACTCAAACTTCTCAAAATTAATTGGATACTTCTTCTTCGCATTTGCATCAGGCGGTTTGGCAACGCAAGAGTCATTGTGTTCTGGAACAATTTTTTTACAATCAGGACAACGAATCTTCTCATCTTGCAGTGCATGAATTTGATGATTTAACCAAGATTTAACTTTGCTGTAGTCAGTCACATCTAAACACAACATGTTCATGATTTGGTTACAACTTCGATTCATCTCATTATTATCATTTGAATCATTGTTTGGCGTTTCCTCCGCTAACTCTTTTGCAGGTTCAACATCAACTCTTTTTATTTCAGATCGCAATGATTCAGTGGATATAAATGCGCTTGTGAACAATGGAGCCTTTACGTCCGTTGAATCTAATGCGATCATTTCTTTTTCAGTTTTCTTTTGTGCAAATATTGAAAGAAGTCTTTCCATTGCACTTCTTCGCCAAACATTACTTACGCATGCAACACTAAGCATCATTTGCTGCATTTCTTCAAGTTTTATTTGAGCTCTAATCAACCACGTAATGATTTGGACCGGAGGAGGATTGGACATCGAGTACTCGTCATTATCAACATTATGATTTCCAGTAGAAAGTTCACGGTTAATCAATTGGGAAACCTCTGTTGTCATTTGATAGCGAATAGTTTGGCCTTTTCCGATACCTCGCATTCTCCACGCACCTTGCATCAAATCTCGAAGTGTCATGCCTTTTCCAATCGTTAACAAACAGACTGCGTCTACACTTTGCTTTATATCAATACCAGTGGTATGGACTTGATCGTAAAAAGTAAATCGTTGATTTTCAGGTATACGAACATCAGACAGTAATTTTGCGGATGCACTCAAATCTTCTCCTCTCAACAATACTCGCTTTGTTCCGGAATTATCGATATAAATTACCGCTTGAAATTTATTTGGCAGCCGTTTTATTAATTCATGAGCGATTTCGCGGTTTGTTAGCCCTAAATCAAACATATATCTTATTAATTAAATTATCTGAGCAAAACCTGCAATAAAGAGTCTCACCTGTTATTAAGGCTCCAGTATCTACCAAGGCATGAAATTCACCTCTACTTGCGCATTCCAAAAGCTGGATAGTAGATTCAGCACTTAAAATGGAATATTGCTCACAAGAAACAATAGCAGGGTTTATTAAAACTCTAACGACATCAGCACGCGTACCATCTTCCACAACACAATCTCGAAGAGATAATGGAAGCAAGTTTGAAGGAGTACCTGAAAATCCAATTCTTGAAGCAAACATCATTGAAGAGCCGATATCGACTCCACTTGCTTGTAATTTGTTTACTTGAAATCGCATCGCCTTGGGAAACACATAAGTATCTAAGTAATGCCATTGTGCGCTTGGCTGCAATGAGAAATACTTGTGAATAGTCAGTAAGACATCAATATTTTCATCTCCTGTTTGAAGATGCTCCAATGACGGGATTCGTTTCAAATCATCCACATCTTCACTGTTTGGACTCCAAAATTGTCCATCTTCTTTGAAAGATTCAAACTGGCGGCGATGTTCTCTTTGACGATATGGACCGTGATCAACATTAAGCATTCGATACCGCATGTGTGAAATAATCACTTTAATATCTTCGAATCGGAGTCCCTCGTTATGATAAGCTAAGCAAGTAAAACCTATCGAAACGTCAGGGGAAGCGAATTCACTGAAAGCTGAAGGAGTTTCCAACCCTTGAAACGGCACTGCTAACATTAATCTATTATCATTTAAACTTGCTTTTATATTTCTTTCCTCCCAACTTTTAAGATGCTTTCCTTGCAATAAACCATATTCGATTCCATGGCGTTTACTCAAACAATGAGGTAGAAGAGATGTTATCCATTTCCTTGCAAACTCCAACACAGTTTTACTAAAAATAAACCCATCTCTGCTTTCTGTTACACATTTCGAAGATAGCCCAGCCAAGTAGTGTATTGCGTTGTCCTTGGTGCAACATATAACATCATTTTCGATTGAATTGGTTATTTGAGCAGTGGAATAAATCCATAACCATGCCCATTCAGCCACAGGAATCGCCATATGTTCTGAATACCACTGCTTGTTGAGAAGTAACAAGCTAGGCTTTTTCTGTAAAAATAATTGACTTACACCAGAACTCAAGATTTCTCGAATATGTTGAATCTTAACTTGCCAACCTTCATGGATCGTTTGTATAAAAGGTGGAATGTAATCATTGTCGCTAGCTGCCGCAAATAAACCATGCATTATCATCATAGTAAACTGCCATCGCCACTTTCCTAATTCAACTTGTTCTTTGTTTCCTACTGGAAAATTCAACTCACTTTTCAATGGATCAAATATCATATCGCATTCGTCTATAATTGCAACTGCGCCCATTTCATTTTCATTGTTACTACGTCCAGGGTAAGACTGATCTTCTGATCTAAATAACGACAAAATACTGCTCATCATTTCTAATTTTCGAACGGAAGGTTTTGCATAAAATTGAACAATGTCTTTCAAAATAGGACGAACAATTGCAGGTAAACAGGAAACAGGAAGAGCAACAAGTGGATTCAATTCCTTCACCAATGTAGTAAGATCAACAAATTTTAATAGCAGCTTTTTTATTTGAGATGGTGAGAACAAGATTATATGACCCCCATTCCTCGCATCAATCAATCGCTGCTTCAACTCTTCCAATGGTTCCACTTGACTACCATCAAAAGTCTCCCTCGAAAATGATAATAAAATGACCCTTTTTACAACAACACTTCCAAAAACTTGCTGCAGAACAGAACGAGTTTGGTCAATCAAAGGATCTGGCACTATTTGAATAGCCGCCCTGCGTCCTTTCGCAAGTAATAAACACAGCATTGGACCGATACAAGCAGTTTTCCCACTTCCCATGATTAGTTCATGAACAGCAGACTGATGTCGTTCGTCACTGCATTTTTGATATAATTCATTGATTTTATCAATTTGACCTTTTCGCAACATAAAACCGGTCATGAATTCAAACACTAAATACTGAGGATTAACAACAACTTTATCTTTTGGTGAAGAAGATTGGAGTACTGAATGGTCTGAGGCTATTAGTTGCGCCAATCCTGCTGAGATGTGTTGAATAAGAAGTATTCTGGAGAGTATGGATGATCTCAAGTCCTCCAGATATGTAGTCATATCTGATCCAAATTCAGATGCTCGATTCGCTACCAGAATTAATTTATCACCAACGCACATCCCACGCTTTGATAAGCTTAGTAATTTATCTTTATCGAAATTCTCTTCATCTTTAATGACATTAGCGACTTGTTCAAAATTCATATCATAAGCTTGAAGTAAAGTATCCACACATTGTCGTATTTCTTCTTCATCTAAATCGCCCTTCACAAGATTTTCCAGTTTTTGTACCTCATGTCGCATTTGTTTGGTGTTAGTTAATGCAAGCTCATATACAATTCCATCTAATGGTTTATTGACTAAAGTGTCGTCTAATGCTTTGTTTATCAAACCAATTGAATCGAATCGATCAAGTTGTCGAACTGAAAAGCTGCTATCTACCAATAAACCTAACTTGATGACATCGCTTTGTAATGATTTAAGCTCTTTTATCAAGACACGCACGTCTTTTGAACAACGACCAACGTGTTGGGCCAAAATTGTTCCAACTACCATTGTAATCGTTACGTCACATAATTCTGTTCCGTCTATTTTAAAAATTTCAGATAAATCTTCATTCACGGTTGAACTTAGCAAGCCCTTCACCAAATCTTCGAGTGCTAATTTAGGATTTAATTCGCTTAAGTTTCGTAATAAATGCTTTTTATCTGCTCCATTACTTGGTACCTTACGAGATTTTTCTATCATCCATTCAGACGATAAGATGACATTTTTACGTAGTTGAACTTGCAAAGAAGTTAAGTCTTCTTTGATTCTACTCATCAATGTGTTTGAATCTTGAAAAATCCATTGGAGATTCGGTCCAAAGTCGGATATCATTAGTGTACCTTGTAACAACGACTTCATTTTATCGAAATTCACAACGAAATCGGATATAGAAATAACATTTGACTCTGTGGTAAGTTTCAATGGATGATCTTCCATGTCTTTCAAAATTGCCGCTGCAGTGCTGTCCTTACCACTGCGTTCAGCTTCATTGGTCAAGAACTGCTTCAGTTGCAAGTCCAGTTCATTCATAACATTTTTGACTTCGGTTTTTACTGGGCTTAGGTTTTTTGAATGTTTGTCATTTGATCCCAATACTTGCGGGATTTTTGAGATAGTGACCAATTCTTTGCATATTTTGGATAATGAAAAAAGGCGATCAACATCTTTTTGAAATTTCGATAAAGGTCGTGAGCTCATTTGCTCCTCATATGAAAACAAAGTGGATCTCATTAATTCCAATTTATTTCCAACTTCGTCTCGAAATAGAACTTGATTTTCTCTTCTTTCGACAAATGATTGAGGAATTATTGGTGCACAAAGCTGATTCTTCGCTTCTGAAGAGAGTATATAAAGGTTAGAAATTCTAGTCCACAGCGAGGTGTCGATGATCAAATTGCAAACTTCAGCGAGTTGCTCAAAGAAAGCGTAGCCAATACCGTGATCAAAACTGAAGTTTCCTGAGTCGTGAAGTGATCTAGAGAATTCATCAAATGGGAAAACTGGTAATTGTTTGACAAACTCTTCAGCGCTGGAACGATCCGTTGAATCAACAGGAATTAATCCAAGTGAACATTGAACTATGGCAAAAACAACTAACATCATAGCTTCAAGTTCAGCTTGGAAAAATGAAGGAAACTTATCAAAATCCTCTCTCTCAGATCGATCTGCAACTCTTACTATTTTACAGAGGAGTGTGAGAGTTGCAAAAGATATAGAATCACCACAAACTTCTTGCTCAGTGAGAGTCTGCCATCGATTGGACCATCCTGAACTTACTTTTTTAATAGACTTAGAGTTTTCAGTCAGATCTTGTTGGTAAGAGTGAAGTGGCAAAGGATTGTGGCAGATTCCACAAGCTATTGCGCGCAAATCATTCACTTTTCCGCAATCCTTAGCTAGGCATCGCCATGTGTTGGTTTCGTCAGATAAAGCGTTTTCTTTAAAGATTATGTTAAGAGGGATATGTGATATTGTGCGATCATCATCTAACTGGACAGTCGCTTCAATTGCATTGCACTTAATTAGAACACCTCGTTGGTATTCTTCAGGTCCGTCATAGTAAGTGGATAACTCAGATGGTACAATTTCTACTCTTGTTCCTGGTAATATGTGTAATTGATGACCTTTATTGTTTGAAGAGACTTGATTTTTTTCTTTTAAATTAGATTTCATCATATCTTGCACTGTCCATGATAGGTTACCAGTCATGATTTCATATGCATCTATTAAGTAATTGGAGAAGGTAGGATGAGGAGAAAATTCGCGATAAAACCAAAGTTGATAATTTCTTTTGGCCCACATCTGTGCGCGCAGCCCATTAATCATATTTCCGGGAAATTTTCTATTGATACCACTGTCCAGAGCATCTCTAGCGCGACTGTATCTCGGAAACCTCCACATGCGCATTTCACTGTACCAAGATCCTTGTTGAATTAATTCAGAAGCAGGAGCAAAATCTGATTCAACAAATCCTTCTTCAACTTCTGACTTTTTTTCTGAATTTTCTTCAGGCTTTTCGTCCTTTTCTTCACTACTGACAGCATCATCGCCTTTTTCCACTGCTGGCAGCGGAGGGATTACTGAATTTTTCAATTGGCATCCAGATGATGCGATCTGAGAACGAATTCCGTCAATTGTCATGGCAAAAAGTTGCATCGAATAAGTCGTTGCAGGTGTGAGTCCAGTCAATAAACCTTCCGAGGTATCTCTACCAACAAATAATTCTATTCTAACATCCCAAAGAATCATATCTTGCTCGGTTAACCATACGGCATGAGGAGTCTCATGTAAATTTATCTCATTTCCGAGTAAATTTATCGGGACACCGGGGAAACTAACCTCAAACGTTTTGCTTTTTTCAAACAACAGATTGCTCACACCAGATATAACGCCTATTGTTTTACAAGATTCAACGTATACCCATGCCCCAATTTTAAAAGGCGATTCTGATTCTTTTGTGTTATCTCTGATCTCCAGCTTTGTACTGCAGATAATGACATAGTATATAACTCTCGACCAAAACTCATGAGAACCATTCCTGTTCCATTTGACCTTCACGGAAGTGTCTGTGATATCTTTTTCATTTATTGACAGATCGGGTTTCCAATCTGGAATAGAAGGATGTAATAGCTCTTTTATCAAACGCTTTTTCAATGTTAGATCTGAGATAACTTTCTTAATAGTATTAGGAGCAGTTTGTGTTCTTGTACTTAGAATAGATCCGAGTATGGGACGTTTGTAAGTTTTCTTGCTGATGCTTGATATAGCATCACTGTCCTCTTGTTTTACACGGAATTTTGTTCGTATTATGTTTTCTGTGGAAGATGACAATCGATTTGAACCAGATATTAAATGTTTCACTGATTGGTAACACATATAAAAGTCTTCATCAGCATTATTCACATGGTCACGAAGGTATTTATTTTCAGTGCATTTCCAAATAAACTTCAACCTGCATACTATTGCATCAGCAGTGCGAAGTTCAACTTTTAAAATTTTGTCTGTTAATTCTGCTTCCCATTGCGTCACAACATTATAGTCGAAGAAAAGACCATCTATTAGTTTCGAAGCACTTTCATATAGAAAAGCATTGAGTTTGAGATATATAACGTTTAAACGGGCAATAGTGGAACTCATCACTAAGTATGCTCCTGAAGGATGAACTGGATAAACTATATACTTTGATGGGATTTTCTCTGCAGCATATATCGGAATGAATCCACTATGGAAAGGAGACCCTCGCATAAATTGTCTTGTGATGTCTCTATAACAAACTATGATTTCAATATTCCCTTCTTCATCTTCTAATAACAGAAAATCTTGAATTCCCTCAACTAATTTCATTAGCTGGACTTGTTGGGCTTTAGGAAAATATTCGAAAGGTTTCACATAAAATCCTGATCGTTCCACGCAAAGAAGTTCCATTTTACCGGATCTGTGCACGACGTCGAAACTTAATGACAAATTTGGTATTTCAATAAATGAAATCGGCAAGCTTGGCGACTTTATTGAAGTATCATGTAATTCAGAATCTAAAGGAATTGCTTGTGTCCAAAACAGAATATTGGAGAGTGGCTGTAATTTAACAAGGAGTTCTCGAATGTAAAAGACATCACTTCCTGCTTCTGCATGACTTGCGTTGATTAAAGTTCCTGGTCGAACAAGCTGTGCGGCAGCAACTTCCTTTTTGCGAATTTCCTTCATAGTTGCTGACTGGTCAAAGTCTGAACAATCTTCACGAATTACTTCCTGTTGAATCCTTTGTATTACTGCGCTTACTCCGCATTCTTCGTGAATTAAACGAACATATAACTCAGAACCTCTCCACCAGAAATTAGTATTCTTCAGATCATTTTCGCATTTGCCATCATCATTTTCATTCGACTCTGATTCAGAAATAGAACTGGTTCCTGGCATTTTATACACAAGAGGAATATAATTTTTAGCACCAATGTTGGAGCCTTTGATCTCTTGCCAAACAGGGTGTAAATCAGGAGAAACCGCATAACCGCGGATTACATTTTTACCAGTTCTCCAAAATACATACCCTTCCATTATGCACTCTGGTAACAACCCAGCCAAGAGAAATTTATCTATGAACTCTTCATTGTCATAGTCCTCACTGAAACTTACATCATTTGTAATGGCAGCAAGGTTACTGTTAGTTCTTTGTGATTTATTGGACATCTTTCGTGACCTCCAAATCTCTATATGATTCGGACCTACTCGATTTTGATCTTTTTCAAATTCCTTTTCAAGAGAAACATCATCCATCACTACAGATAAATTTCCAAACAAAAATCCTTGTTCTCGTTGACGATTAGAGTTCGGAAGAATTTCGAAATGCAAACCTGAAAAATAAATGATTTTTTTAGCGGATTTAACGCAAGAACAAAAATAATTTTTATTAACCTGGAGAATATCTTATATTGTTTCTTCCTTTTTGGATTCTAATATCTATCTTATCGTGAGTAGTTGGCAATTTTGAAAAAGTATCAAAAGCATTACTGGAATAAACAGGAGATCGATAACTTCTCCCAGCAAATCGTTTGATTTGAAACACATGTGCACATTTTTGCGACGTTGTGAATGTTTCGAAAAATGCAGAGTTTTCGAATTTTCCTCCACTTATCCACGCTAGAGTATGCGGACGATGAAGAGAGTAATCAGCTGAGTCTAATATCCACACTAATGGCGGCTTTCGGTCTATAAATAACTCCAAAAACTCTTTCAAAACACTTTTCCAAACTTCACAAACACTTTCTTCAAAGCCAACTTTGCGATAGAAAACCCCAAGATATTTTATATTGCCATTAGTTTGAAGTATTGGGTGATTTAAGGTTGCCATATTCTCCAATCCGTGCAAACCATAATCACAAAATTGTCGAAACGGTAAAAGTTTTATTTCACTCGATTGGAGCATATCGGTTAACATCTGTTTGCTACGATTTGAAAATAATGTTTTTCGATCTGGAACAAGTTCTGGTTGAATCCATTCTCTAATTTTGAATTCGATACTTTCCGTTTTCCTTGCACAAGTTACTTTGTGTGTGCGAATAGTTTTCGTTTCTTCCAGTATTATACTTAGAGGCTGATCCTCTCCACTGGCGTTTTTGATTACATCTTTGCAAATCGTCCATAGTTGTGGCGGAAGATCTGTGAGCGATGATGATTGTTCAAATACTTCAAATGTCTGTAAATGTACTGATTTCGAACCAGTTGCCCGCTCAAAGCAACCCCAAAATTTTTCTCCATAAGAAACACTATAGTCCATATTTGCTAATGAATTCTTACTTGAACGACTCTTCAACATTGACTTAGCGTCTAAATAATTATTGACAGTTGCACGCAAAGCTTCACGACAAATCTTTAATGAATATTGTCCATTTGGATCCTCTTCCTGTAGTTCATCACGAAGCCTCTTGGCAAAATCTTTGCTCACAGGAGCTCTTGCATATACCCGATATCCCCACTCCTCATCAATTGACTTCACTCGTCCTCCTTCCGGAGGACCAGGAGACACTAAGAATAAGTACACGCTACTTCCTTTTATGATTAAAGGCTTCGCTCCGTTTGCTCCAGGCCAATCATTTCCTGGTTTTATATCTAGTAATAACTCAGTCATTTCTTTATCTTGAAATATACTTAAATGAGCGCCATCTCTTCCATGCCCCAATGAACTTAAAGAGTCAAAACTTAAAATAAGGTATGGAGCATCAACGATTTCTACCTTTTCCACACTTTTCAAATCATAAGGATATGGGTGATCGGATTGCAACATTCTCTCCGTTAAGAATAAATCATCATTAGTATTTTGCCATAGAAGTGGATCAAGTTGTGATATTTGCATTGCACTGGAATAAAACGTTTGTCGCATGGCAAACATCTGAGCAATTTCTAGTAATTTAGAAAGATAGCGATGACCGTTCTGATCAGAGGAGTCCAATTTAGTGAATGACATAAGCATTTCTCGACAGCGTTGCATTTCCAAAAATAATGCGCGAGATGGAAGATGAAAGTAATCATTATTTATTGTCTTATTCAACCATTGCACCGAATAGCAACAGCAAGCGAAAAAGTTTAATAAACATAATCTAATTGATTCGTCATAGATTGATTTCGAGCTTTTCTTGTTTAAAATATTCAATTTTATTCCTTCACACAACGCAGCATATGTAGAAAAATTAACCACATCACCTTGAGCACCAGCTTGATCAGCTTGAATCAACCAATTAGTTACAATTGGCAAAGCAATATCTACCATAAACTGTTGAAGATGATCTTGCCAGACATTACGCACATCTTCATTTAAACCGTCTTTTACAAACTCATCAATATTTGCGGAGCAAAGCAATAAAGTTCGATTTAATTGTAATATGAATAGAAAAGCATCAACTAACTTGTTTCTAAAGCCAATACTAGAACAGAGTTTTGCTGTTGCATATGATAGACGAACTGCACCACTAAGAATTGACTCCGGATCTTTCCAAACTTCTTCAAATAACACCCCATACCTTGTTCCAAAGGGTTTTGTACTTGGAATGTCTTGAATAACAATTGGATCCGAGCAATATTCTCCCGATTCATATAATAAACTTTCAATAAATATACGCGCATCGGACGAACTGAGTAAATCAACTCTACCGTTTTCGATGAACTCAAGTACCAACGGAATTGAAACATTTGGGGTGTTCGAGAACGACAGTAAAGTTTCAACATCTGCTTCAGTCATAGCAGAATTACCAAGCTGAAGTTGTCCTGACTTTGGTCTAGAATACATGATATCTACTTCATTATACGGTTTAATTACCACATAATTTGTCCATAAAAGGTCAGGATTAAGCTTATCTTCAGCAGTAAATTCTTTTAATAATTCTGATTCATCTCGATATCCAATCGCAAGAGCGGTTACTCGCTTCACTCCATCAAAATTTCGCACCTGAATCAAAAATAAAGTATTAAATATAATTGCTGAATCAAATACATAAGAAAATTATTACATGATTGATCAGAGTGCTAGAAACCAGTAGGGGTGCGGTGGCATCTGTACCAATTTTTATGCACATAATGAAATTTTTAATATTTTCGTCTTGATCGTCTGCTACTCCAGCAGACTCTCCTTCTCCTTCACCTCCTTCGCCCTCATTCGCTACGACCACAGCATTTGCTTTCAACTTGATTGAATGTTGTAAAGTAAAGTGTCCATCTAAAGCACCGTTCAATCGGCTGATCGATTCGGTCCAAGTATTCTCAGAAATTGCGTAAATATTCGTATTCTCTTCAGAACGGTTACCAAAAAAGAGATAGTTGTCTAATAAAGTATGTCTACTTTCAAAAGCTAGTTTGCACAGAGTGTGTATATCTCGCATATATTGGAATTCTTTGCATTTCTCCCAAGTAGACACATACCACCAACCAAGAATTTCCTGCAAGTGTTCTGGCATATACTCTTCTTGTTTGTCATTATTTTCGTTTTTTTGCTTAGATTCGTCTTTACCATCCTTCTTTTTACCACTAGCTTTGGAAAATTTGACCAATTCCGCATAATCTGGAGGCAGTTCAGATGCAGTTGCCCGTTCAATGGATCTATCTTTAGGAAGAATCACACCAAGTTTGTTCAATACCGCATGAGTGAAATCCAGCATAGTCTCTCTTGAATCATTCATTCCAGGCTCAAGCTTCATGCTAAATGTTGCGGTTGGTCTTAAAAATGCCCTCGTTCCAGTTAGTTTTGTAATTTGGGTACGAAATCCACATCTCATATTGTCTGCTGAAGGATCTAATGTTGGTTTACTCGCAAGAATTATCTGGCTGTCCGCAAACCTTACTTGTTGACCAAAGTATTGAATGATTCGGTGTTTACAATACATACTGTAAACATCAGTAATACGGCTAGTTCTAAGTTTTTCGCTTAATGAAGTTCCATCCCAAGTATTCACCGCAAAGTAATAATTCTGTTCTCGAAGAACAGAACTAACCGGAGATGGAGAATCAGATTTGTGTGTTGGCAACCTTAAAATTCCATCCATAATTGCCAAAATTGCAGCCATTGTCAGCATTCTTTCCCCATCCGCGTTTAGTGCAAGTAATGTAATGTCTGACAGTGCTGGCAATCCTTCGCTTTTCGCTGATCTTAAAAAAGGAAGCATTTCTTCAGCTTCAAAAACAATACGCACAGCCATATAAACTTTTGCAATATTCAGCAATTGCTTTAAAACTATTCTTTGTTTGAAAACTCGGATTCCTGATTCACTCGTTGCCCAATTATCAGGTAAAGGTAAAACACGAATGAAGGTGTCCTCAACTGCTGCTAATATAAACTTATGACCGGCACTGAATCCAGCTTTTGATCGCTGATTTAATTTGCGAACCATTTCATTGAGTTTTTCAATAACTTCGATAACATAAGTAGGAGATGCGTTTGATTCTTTAGATTGAGGTGGAAGTAACATATCTACATAAGCGCTTTGGATCTTCTGTAATTTATCAACACCAGCACTTTCTTTCGATGCACTTCCTCCCGTTAGTTGCTCAGGCAACTCCGTTACATCCGACAAAAGTTCCCATCTCGGAAATAGGCATCTCTTCACATTTACGGTTCCTTTAAAGTCAGTAACCATAGTGGTGCTCAAACTATCAGAATATTGTATCTTTTCCAATTGCTCTAATATTTTATGAACCAAACCACAAGCTTCACTAATTTCATCCGAAATCATCTGCTTATCATCAGAAAAATCACACATGCTTTCACAGTGACGCGCAGTTAATGTGCAGGCAGCTTTAAGAGACAATTTGTCCCCCATTGTGAAATGAGAGGTTGGCAAATTCACTAAATCTTCATATGCTCTCTTTAAATTACTGATGAAAAGGGCTAATCTTATGTTATCAGCAGAAAATGCTTGCCCGACACCAACTCTACTGGTTAAATAACGAAACAATATTTGCAGCGTTTCTTGTTCAGCAACTTTACCTCGTCGATCAGCCAACACAATCCACATATCAGCATCTGCAATGGATGCGCTGTAATCCACCATTCTTCGCAGTCGATTTTCAGACAGATCACCAGCCAAGTATGGTAACAATGTTTCATATATTACATCAGGTTTCCCAATCCCATCTGTTTTAAATTGCACAATGAAGTATAAAGTGGCTGTACTCAATATTTTCTCTCTTGATATTTTGTCAATTGTAATGAACCCACAGAACTTCACATCCCCTGTAACTTGATCCAATCTAGAGGCATGATATTCACACGAATCACAAGAGTTGCAAACGGTAAATTTATATAAATTATCATTTCCTTTCTCATTTGAAACACACTCCACAAGATAGATCATATTATTAAACTTTAATTCGTTTCCACCTGGTAGTGCAACAACTTCGCCTGGCTTTAATTTTTCGATTGCCGAATAATATGATTGCATCAGATCTTTTTCAAGTTCGTATTTGGCTTCTGGTGTTTGTCTCATTGCATTTTTCTGTAATTCAAACCTAATTACGTCATCATTGATAATATCTAATCGAGATATTACTTCTGCAACTTCTTGAACAATCTTTTGAGTATTATTATCATCGACATAATTCAATGATTGCATAAATATAGTTATCAAAGACGGTTCGATTTGTTTAGATTTTTTAATTTGTATTGACTCATTAATGCGATTCCAAAACTCAATTTGATCCTTATGGTTTCTTTCAGAAGTTGGATTATCTGTTGATTCGTGCCCATCAGCTGCATCGTCAACTAAAACTGATATAGCCCTACCATTTTTGCTTTTCCTTAATTGTTCTAAGTCGGCTTTTCTGTACGCTTCCCGAAAAGTAAATAAAAACGAAGAAGTTCTCCAAACTGCTGGAACTTTCATTTCAGCCATATTATGTATATTATATGTATAATTCTGCACTAGATGATTAACTTTGATGATTTGAAGTTAATGATTCAGTTTAAATGATTTGTGTTCAGTTGTAATAACTATGCTTTCTTACTGACCAAGAATGGAATAAAAGTTAATGTTGTTAGCCTTTTTTTAAAAGAATTTTAATGATCGAATTCGATCGGGATATTTTGAATTCCAGCAGAATAAAATATGAAACGGCTGCAGCACGACGATAAATATATATATGAAGCTTTCTTATTATATTTTTGTGAACAAGGTTAAAAAACTACCTGGTGTTTCACGAATATGATGTTCATTTTGGCATTGGAAGCGTTATTTCAGTCGAATTTTTGGTTCGAAAATGGTGATTTGCGTTTGGTGGGTCGCAAATCAACTAATTCGAATCCAATATCAATAATTCCGACGATTCTGGATGCATTTAGGTCGCTGTATTGCAAACATTCAAAAAATAGCATATTTGTTTATTTATTTGTACTTACTTTCAC
Source organism: Epipyxis sp. PR26KG (assembly GCA_015144975.1). Taxonomy (NCBI): domain Eukaryota; class Chrysophyceae; order Chromulinales; family Dinobryaceae; genus Epipyxis; species Epipyxis sp. PR26KG. The sequence continues at coordinate 25,960 of VKHH01005887.1, read as the reverse complement.
TACCGATACTCAGAGACTAACTTAGGGAAGCAAATGAAAAATGAAAGACAAACACTCCGCAGCAACGCCTCTTTGTTGTTAGAAGGTTAGTTAATAAGTAAATATGATCTATCGTACCAGTATAACTTAAATGTATTTTGATTTATAAAAATCTTAAAGTTAAAGTGCATAGGAACATAGGAACTACATTAGCAGAATAAATTGAGCATGAAGTATTGAAGTCTTTTATATTTAAATAATATCAGCTTCCCAATTTCTCTTTTATGAGAAATATAAGTAGGGTTGTAGTAGTAGTTCTTTTGCTAAGGCATATTTTGAGCTCACACAGCACTTCGTATTCAGAAGAGTTTTGGGGGAGTAGTGAAGCAGGAACAGAAAGATATTTAATAATTACTGTATACCGACTTGGTTTGGCGAATAGGCTACGATCGATAGCTGATTGGCATTCAATGGCGATTCTATCGAACAGAACGCTGTTAGTGAGTTGGGAAAAATCTGATGATTGTAATGCAAACTTCCATGAATTATTTAATGATGTTCCTCAGGGTATGCGAGTACTTCCTATACCTATTGAAGGGCAAAATAGTGAAGAGAAAGTTCAAATTATGCGGGAAACTGCAATGATGAGTAATATCTCATTCGCATGTATTGACGAAAATCTATTCAGCAAGTCAGAGAGTGACTTGTTTTCTCCTTTTTTAAAGATTGTCATGTCAACTTATGATGGATTACTTGTACTGACTAACATGCCATGTCAACAATACATTATAAAGCATTCCCAATTCCTATCACGCTTGAAACCGTCGAATTATATTCAAGAAATTGTTGATGAAGTGGTAAATAATTATTTTAATGATTCGATTATGATTGGAATACATTTTCGTGGTCATGATTCTCGTTATGATTGGGCTGTTGTACCACCAATGAATTCCACTGAAGCTAACAAATTCGGTAAAGGTGCTACGATTAAAGATTTTGCTAATACCATGTTTAAATTGCAAAATAAACTATCGTATCGTCGATCCGACGGAACTTTAATTAGATCTTGCCGATTTTTTATTGCCGCGAATAAATACGAATACAAGCAGCAATTATTAGACTGATTTCCAAACTCCGTGGCTTTAATTGGTAGTCAAGATAGAGATACTTCTATCGGAGTTGAATTTGCGTTGATTGAATGGTACTTATTATCTAAATCTGCCTTGATATTGAATACTCATGGAAGTAGTTTTGCAGAAGAAGCATCACTAGTCAATTTGGTTCCGTTAATAGGAATTTGGGAGGGTATCGTCGTTCATACAATGAGTCTTAACCATCCTTATTGTGGTCATAAATTATTTTACACTTCTTACCACAGCGGCAAGCTGGTATATGATTCGTATTATTTGGAAGGGGACGGGCGAATGGTAAACTTAATATAATAATATATAATATTATATACGATAAATTAATGCATATTCCCCACCGATAATATATGCTAAAATGTACTCCTGTGAAGATTAATACAATTTTCTCAAATAGTCTGTTATCTATATGTATGCAGGTAAAATATAAGCGAAACGCTATGCTCCCGAGTAGTCATATGGCTGGATGGGGTCTAGAAGTTGTTTATTGTTTACAAAACTAAGTATTATGATGATGATTCCTCGTCAATTTAATTAATTCTTTTGATAGACTATGTTACACAAACTATCAAACAAACATGAGAAAGTGAATTATCATGAAGTTTAACTTGGTTATGGACGATTGGGCAACAGTTAACAATTGTGCTAATGCGTTTTGAATGTCTTCATGCCAGTCTATTGAATTGCATTTAGTCAAAATGAATATAATCCCATTGTTAATTCTAACAAATCCACCTCATTTATAACAGCCAAATGAACTTAGTCTCTGTAAACTTGATTGTAATTTTAAACTTCATTCTTAATTATTTTTAAAATAATTAAATAGATTAAAGTATAGTTTTAAACATTAAAATTCAATGAATTAATTATTTTAATTAATGTATTTTGATTTAATTAATCCAGTTATAGGCATTCAATTAAAACAAGTGACTTACGGGATACTGTTGCGAAACACAACAGCACCCCTCCTTGAGTTATCCTCTGTTCGCTACGCATCTAGTAGGGACTTAAGAATTACTGATAAGACTAAGTATTTTTCAAGAGAGACGAAATCGTTATTTATTATGTTAGATATGTTTCCTCTTGCCTTATTAATTTTATCTTCTTGTCGAATTTTAATCTTATTAATTATTTATGTTATTTTTAATATGATAATTTGGTTGAAATTATGTTATTGTTGATACTCTTTCATCAAAATTTCAATTCGAAAGAATAAAAAATAAGTATTCTGTATTAAAATTACATCTCAACAAGGAAAGCTGATTTTTATCAACTGTACAAAAAGCATGATAGTCCTATTGACAGTAATTATTATTGTCTTTGTTGTTTGCTGATGCCAGGGATGAAATGGGTATCGCATCTACAGTAAATTATAACATAATTAACAACATTTCCGAACAATTTTAAATTTAGACTTATTATTTCTATTCTTTATCCTCTTAAAATGCTGATTGTTGTAGATGAATTAACTTTAATAACTTAATTAATTAAAAATCTCGTAAAAAATGTAAAATTTATTCACTTAAATTATTAAGGTCATCCTTAGTAATATAATTTTGCATATATACAGAAGATTTATGATGAGGCTTTTCCAATTACAATTTGACCATATTAGTTCCAAATCAAAAATTCTTAATAATTGAAAAGAACCCACAGCATAATATGCAACAACATTAATAAAATCAACAGTTCAACAATCGCCAAGTAATAATAATAATTAAGACACCACCGTTCTAAATAATAGTTTTGATATAAATATAAATAAAATGACATCATTAAGCTTAATAAATTTCTCCATATACTGTAATATAAAATACTGATTCGCAATTAATAATATATGAAAACAGATATTCATTCTGTCAAATTGCTTGTCTGATCAGTCGTCGTTAGTCTTAAATTAACAAAATCAATCACACATAAACTTTGGAATGGATATTATATTTATACAGTTGAAATAAACCAGTGATGTTTTTATAAAATGAATCAATATTACAGTTTTTGGAGAGAGTTAAATTCATACCTGTTATTATATACGATAATTACATAATTACTAACAACCAATAACTAAGTTTCTCAGCAACAAAGAATTAAAACCACTGCATGGCTCCACATTAGCCAGTGCTCTTAATTACGATATTACGCATCTTCTCTTCATGAATGGTTTTAACTGTGAGAAATACCTAAATACCTTAATTAGAGAATAAAAAACATCGAATAGCCATTGGCAAACCATACATTACAGTCTCGCCTCATTCCACATAAATTGATCGCGGAAAAAGACAACACAGAGCTTAAGAGGGCTCTATGTTATGTTATGTTAATGTAATGTTATCTTATATTAACTTTATAGCAGTGCTGGGGAAAAATAGAGTTGACGAAACTGCCTGGAAATATATTTCACATTTCAACTGGAATACATTTATTTTTCGATTCACTTAACTGAAATATATTTATTTACTACTGAAAATTATAATAAATATATTTGGAATATATTTTTATAGCTTATTTTTATTGATTTATTCATTCATTCATTTATTCATTCAATTAAAAACCTTTTTTTAATCAAAAAATTTTTCCAATAATTTTTCTTGAAATAATTAATGATGACAATGCAAGCAGAAATGATTATTTATAAAATGCTAATTTAAGGAGGCTCAAATCGAGGAACGAACGTTTCGTTTATTTTTCTTTTTCTTATATTTTTTATATTAATGTCAAAAAACAAATAGTGTGAATTACGCCTATTGAATCTATCGAAAGATCTGATTTTGTGTAATATCTTACAGTATAAACTTAAAAGAACCAAGAGCACGTACTGTAAAATTAATTTAAAACTTATTATTCAATTTACTAACTAATTTTACAAAATCACTACAAAGTATCGTAACGAAAATGAATAAGACAATAAATAAAGAGATGACCAATAATGTTCCAATATATAAAAAATATGCTAAATCATTTCCCCAAAACTGGAGTGATCCAACATCGAAACTTAAACCAAGTGACCTGTCCAAACCATCTATTAACCTAGTAGCTGATGATTACCCAAAGATTGTGGAGTTTAACAACATGGCAGATAACACATCACAACTTAACTCAACGGTTGATATTGATTCTCCTTTATTTCAACCTTCACCGAAAATAATTGTGTTTGAGGATTACAAACCTTTTGCACCAATCGAAAAGAAATTATTTTTTCGCAATTGTGATTCGGTAGGTCAAATCTTTTTCTAACAGTAATTGCTAAAACTGATTTTTAATAACTTTTATTAAGGTTGGACGAAGAATTAAAGTATTGAAACCTGATTCCCCATTTTTCGAAGTATCAGCTCCTAAAAACTTAGCTGGTGAACCCCTGAAACAAAGTAAAATTGCTCCTGGCATGGAAGTATGTTATATTCTTACTTTTCGACCACAGGAAGTACGCGAATATGCATTGGAATTAGTTTGCTGCACTGAGCGCGAAAATTTCATTGTACCCATTCGCGCGGTTGGACTTAGACCAAGACTAACACTTCCTGATGAAATTGAGTTCGGTAATTGTCCCATCAAAATAACCACAAGAAAGAATTTGTTAATCCAAAATATTGGGAATTCTGTTGCAAAATTTGTTGCGCGATCTTCCGTTGCTGAATTTACTTGTCCTAGTGAAGAAATTTCTATCGAAGCTGGAAACTCTCAAAACTTGCAGTTGTTTTTCACTCCTGGTGATTCTCAGCCTTGTTTTGGAGAACTAGAAATTGAATTTATTAAAGGAGTTAAGTGTTATATACAGCTTAGTGGTATTGGTGAAAATGTCGAGGTTTCACTTAGCACACCTACATTAGCATTAGAACCATCCTATATATCAATGATCTCTCAAAAAACCGTTAGAATCCGCAATTCTTCCGATATGCCCATTAATTATTCCTGGAAATCCTTTGCAAATCTCGATGAAGAAGATATGGAGCGCCAACGACTTCTAATGGAATTGAATCGAATGGAAGAAATAGAAATGCAAGAGCTTCAACAAAGAATCGTGGATGGCTTATATTCGAATGGAAATGATGATGTTGAGTATGATGCGGATGATGTGTTTGATGAAAATGGTGTTATTCCATTTGCTGCCAAAGCAGATAAATCTTCCTTAGTTAGAAAATACCGCAATTTAAGAACTGCATTAAGTAAAGATTCCATGCAGTTTGTTGACGACATATTTGAAATAAGTCCAATTGAAGGGCAGGTTTGGGCTCATGCAGAAATAGAGATTACCGTGTCATTCAGACCAGATACTGCAGCAATGTACAATTGTTTAGGATTCCTTGATGTATCGGGCAGACACGATAGACTCCCGTTGCATATGAGTGGTCAAGGAATAGGACCACATGCGGCATTGTCGTTTGACATTCTTGATATTGGTGATGTTTTTATCAATGATGAGCAATTTTATGATGTGTCCATCAAGAACAAAGGCGATATTCCCGCTCAATGGACATTTCTATCATCTCTTACACGATTTGGCAATAAATTCCAATTTTCGCCAGTTGAAGGATATTTGTTACCAAGTCAAACACAAAAGATTAATATTAGATTTGAGAGTGATGTTCTTGGAGAGTTTTCAGAACATTTTCGATTCGCTTTACAAGGAAATGAGGATATGTTACTCTGTCACATCAAAGGTAGAGTCATCGGTCCAACTTTTCATTTTGATTCTTCAAAAATTGATTTTGGAACAGTTTCATTCGATTATTTGCACTCAACTTCTTTGAAACTCGTCAATACTTCTCGCATCCCTATGGTTTACAACTTGCATATTCCACAAGATGGTACTTACTTAAAGAAAGAATTCAACATTGAGCCATCTAGAGGAACTCTAGCTCCAAAAGAAAGTATTGACTTAGAGTTAGAATTCATTCCCAGTACAGTAAAAAACTATGATTATTCTTTGGCAGTTGATGTTCTTGGGGTTGGTGATAACTTGCTAAGTATCCCAATATCGGCTGATTGTGTCATATCAACTGTCAGTTTAGAGTCGCGCGAAATAGATTTTGGTGATTGCTTCATCAGATATCCGTACGAGAAAGAAATTCGACTTACCAATATGTCAGCGTTAGTACATACGAAGTTCGAAATTCTACCCCAATTGAAGCAGACAAAATCTGTTGGAACATTTGAAACTGAGCCAACGATTGCAGTCATCGAACCTAGTGATTCTATGGGTGTTATAATTCGTTTAGTCACTCAAAAACTTGGTCCATATAAAATTCCCATGATGATATCAATTGCTGGATCAACAGAACCACCTATTCAAGCTGTATTATGTTACAATACAATTGGACCAAAGGTTACAGTTGGTGCTACTGAATTAAGATGGGGAAATATTGAATGCTTAAAAGATTCCGTACGAACTCTAACTATCAATAATGAAGGGTTGATCACCGCATCAATGAAAATATTCCTCAAAATGGCTCGAAGTTGTTATCGTATCAACGTACGCGAATTGGTATTAGAGGCTGGTGAATCCTTTGATTTGGAAATAATCGCTAATTTGGATGATAATATTGTGCACAAAGATGAAATCCATCTGGTTGTTGAGGAAGGCGATAATTTGATGGTACCTATCAATGCAAAGGGTATTGGCACTACGATGTATTGCAAGCATGACAACAGTGTGATGGACTTGGGTGTGCAACTCACAAATAATCAATTCGAAAAGCAAATCGTATTGGAAAATAAGGGAAGACGACCTCAACAATTAAAATGGACAAATCAAACGTTGAAATTGGAGAATGCAGATAGATTATTAAAAGCCAAAAAGTATGGTAAAGATGCGACTAAATTACCAAAGCATTTGATGCCTGCAGACCCTGTATTCGTTGTTCAACCGGAGGAAATCACACTACGTCCTCGCACAGCAACTACCTTTACATTTCGAGGATTTTCAAACATTCCGAAGTCTGTCAGCGAGATATTTATCCTTGAGAGCAAAGTTGGAAAGGATCGTTACATGAAACAAATCATTGAAACAGAAGTAAAATGTGATATTGTCAATCCTCTCTTAGCTTTCTCTCAACCTGATCTATCTTACTTGTTTATATGGAAGAAAGATGTAGAGTCTGTGGTTCAAAAGCAACAATTGATGCTTACAAACAACTCAGCTATAGTATTATCATTTGTTCTAAAAACTGAAATTCCATTTAATTTGAACTGTTGGGAACAGACCTTGCAACCTCATGAATCAGTTGAAATCACGGTTGAATTTGATCCTCTTTACAGAGATAACCAAACTTCACATGTTGTTGACAAGAGCCTATTAATTACTTACATCGGACATCCTCAAAAAGATCAGATTCCACTGCATGGAGAGGTGGTGTTCCCCAATCTAAAGTTTGATTATGATATCATTAACTTTGGATGTGTGCTTAACGAAACTATGAAGACATTTAAAGTTAAGGCGACAAATTGGTCTAAAATTGATGTAAATTATGAATGGACCTTTTTTGAACAAACTACAAGTAAAGCAAGAAGAGGAACCAATAATCTTGTTCCTCCAAATCAAATATTTGACATTCTTCCTATTAGATCTAAGATCCTTCCAGGACAGAGCGAAGATATTGAATTTTCCATGTTTGGAAATACTAATAGTAAGCTAGCTGGTACTGTTATTTGTATAGTGGAAGGGGGTCCGGAGTATAAGTTTCCTATCAGTGGAGAAGCTTCGTCTGTTTCGTTCGAGTTGAATAAGAGTATTATTGATTTTGGGAAAGTTATTTTTACAGATAAATGTGACTCTGAATTGGTCATCGCAAATAATGGCAAAGTTAATTTTAATTATTCTATTGAACCTATGACAGTCAGTGGAAGTGAGCTTTTAGAAATCATACCATCATCTGGTAAGGTATTGGCTGGAGGAAATGGTAAAGTTATTGTCAGAATTAGGCCTGGATTGCCGACTGCAGTAGTTGATAGCATTTCCATACAAATTGCTCATTTTGAGCCTATCGTGATAAAATGTTACTGTCAAGGTATATTCCCTTCTGCTGTCGTCTCATTACCACGCCATAAGAAAATTGGACCATTTGGTGAGACTGAAAATGTTAATTCTGCATTGTGGGACACCTTTCAGGCACAAGCTCTCAATAATATCATCATGCCGGATTCAACTTTACTTCCACCGCCAGCAAATGCTATTCCACCACCAGCCTCTGGTTCTTCAGCTCAACCGCAAGATTATTCAGCACATGTGTCCATTAATGCAGGTACTGTGGAAGAAATTGAAAACACTTCAGTCTCAATTATGTCGCATACGGCGAAAAGTGTATCACCAATCGCAATTGAAGCTGAAATGCAACGAACAGCATTATGCCATCTTCTCTCAGAATTACTGAAAAATAAGACCGAAGAAGTTAAAGAGCTGAGTCCAAATACTCCACGACTGGGTGTACAAGCCTTTATAGCCAAACATATCGATGTGAAAGCAATTGTTGCGGCGAATTATATTTGTGAATTTGGTAATGTTATTATGGGGCAAACAAAAAAGAAAATTTTCAAAATTTCCAATGCTTCTCTTGTTGGTCAACTTAACTGGATGTTTGATAAGAAGCACTTTGGTGCTTCGGGCTATAGCATTGAACCTGAAAAGGTGACAAAAATGATAGAATCGTCCACGATTGATTTCACTGCCAAATTCTTCGCTCGAATGCAAGGTAAAGTCGGCCCAAAAACTGTCGTTGTCCCATTAGAGAACAAAGGATCGCCAACGATCAATATTATCTTATCAGCGAATGTGTGTATTCCTGAAATCGATTTGTCTTCATCCATTGTGGACTTTAGTAGATTGTTAATTGGAAAAAGTATGAAGATGTACGTGAGGTTGACTAATACATCTCCAGTCACTGCTAACTGGAGTTTGCGCAAAGGGGGGAAAGACGATGGAGTTATGAGTCGATTTTCAATAGTTCCATCTGAAGGTAGCTTACGCGCTGGTAAGAAAATAATTGTTTGTGTTGAATTTGCACCGACAGAAGTCAGAAAAGTAACATCCGAGCTGCTGCTCAAAATTGAATCAAACAAAAAACCTCCAAAAGTCCTGACCATCACTGGAGAAGGATTTGGATGTCCATTAAAATTCGATCCTCATACTATTGAACTTGGACCAGTTTTTCCTTACTTTGAAGGTAGTGAAGGTGTTGTCACGGTAACTAATGCATCAGAAGTTCCAATTGAATTCTTCTCAACTGATTTTGATTCTATTTACAAAGAAGAAGAGGCGATGCTTAGTGCAATTCATGATTATGATGACCATGGAGTATTTAGAACAAGTCTGCGCGTACCAGGCACTCCGTTACCAAAAGAAATCCTAGATGCTTTCGCACAAGCAAACGCTAGCAATAATACCAAGAATGAGTCTGACTCAGTCACAAATGTTGAGAACAATGCATCTAATAAATATGAAGATGCCCCAGTACGAATCAAAGGGGCTCCAAGAGATGATAATTTGCATCAAGATTTCATTTTCATAGGTCCACCAAAGTGTGGTGTTACTGGTGCTGCTAAGTTATTAGCCAATAAGCTTATGATTAATTGCAAAACAATAGATGATATTATCGAAGAGATTGCAATGACAAATACGGTTGATTTAGCTTTCATTGCTCGAAAAATAACGAATAATGTTAATGCAGAAGAGGCTGAAAAGCAACAGGAAGTTGAAGCTGAATTGTCCGCGAAAGCAGATTCAAGCAAAAATGAGGCAGTTGAAGCATACAAAAAAGAGAAGAAAGGGAAAGCCAAAGAGATTCCGCCCGAAGTATATTTAACTCCTGAGGTTACAGCATATGAGGAATATTTGGAATCAATAGCCATATCTGCTAAAAATCTTGCGAAATTAATTCAATTCCGAGTTAGTTGGGTTGATGCTGGCTATGGAGTTATTATTGATAGTGTAAAATCAAAATATTTCGACGAGAAAAGTGTTTTCGAAGCTTTATCTATTGCAATTCCCAAAGGAATATATACTCATATTACCGTCAATGGTGGTGAAGAAGGATATATCAATTGGATAGTTCATCTGAATGAAGTTAAGGTGACAGAATCGGAAAAACTTAAGAAAGGGCTTGAAGGAAACTTGAAACTTGGATCGAAAACTATTAAAACAATGAAGAATGCAAACTCACCAGAAATCCAACAATTTAATGAAAAAATAAATGCGATGTTGACAGACTTAAATGTATTTCCCGATGAACATGTTCCTAGTGGCGATGAATCATGGATTAATTCTCAAACTGGGTTAATCAATGAATTGGAAGCACAGGACTTCAAGGCATTGGATGATTCGGAGAAAGTTGTTTATTTGAAACAATTGATTTATTTTCAATACTCATCACTCGCTAAAATAAACGAAGTTTTGAATCAACTAGCGAATATTTGGACTGCTGAATCAGGACTGAAGATTCGCAATGAAGAAAATCCTTATTTTTGCTATTCTGACTATGTGAATACAATTCTACCAATATTGCAATCGATCAACACAGATGAAGGGTCTGCTCCTATTATATCTGATGCGAAGGATGAGAACACTGTTGATGTGGTAAGCGATCAAGTCACACAAGCTAAAGAATATGGCTTGTTTGATATAATTATCGAGGCTGGCGAATCGGAAGATACCGTGTTGAATTCTATTCTCGCTTTACTTCCACCACCTAAAGCTGTTTTTGACAAAGAAGCTTTACCTTCTCCTATCGAATATCAAATTTATCACAAGCCCATTCCTCGACCACATCGAAAAGCAATTCGAAATTTCGAGATTTTACCGATGCTTGCGGAACCAATAGCTACTAATACTGAACAAACAGCAACTATTACAGCACCTGCGCCCGCTTCGAAGAAAGGTACCAAAGAAGAAGCAGCAGTCGTAACAACTCCTGTTATTCAAGAAACGAAGCAAGTACCAATCACTTACCGTTGGTTACTGGAGCCTCATGGATCAGTTCAATTTAGAGTCAAGTTTAAATCCACAGCGGAAGGGAAGTTTGAATCTTCATTAGAATTCGAAGTGGTTGAAACACACCAAAAATACAACTTGTTTTGCTCTGGAATATGTGAGCTCCCCAAAATTAACAATGACACAAGAAATATTTTCATGAAACGAGTTAAGGCAATTAGCCATAATCCAAATGCTGTTTTGCCTCAACGAAAATACATTATTAATGATAATTTATATTCATTTGGACCACTTTTACTATTCAAAAAGCCTGAGTGGAAGAAAGAAGATAGTGCTGGACTCAATGATCAAGACTTGGAGAATCGAAAGTTATTAGAGTCTACTAATATGGACACTATTCGAATAAGTAATAATGGTAGATATGCATGCGATGTCGAGCTAGGGTTGGAGAATGCTGATGAAGAATCAAATGATGTATTCTCGATCGAACCCAAGAAATTGGCTCTTGAAGAAGGTGAATCCAAAGATATTAAAATTTATGCGCTTCCTAGAGCTGTGAAAGAATATAAAAACAACTTGATTATTTCAGTGGTGAATAATCCTCATCCTTTAGAATATCAACTTAAATGCTGGGGTGTTGAACCTACTCTAGAAATCAACGGCCCTTGGGGTGAAGCATTACAAGCTGCTGAAACAGCAGTAGCACAATGCACCGACAAAAAAATAATCAAAGACTTGGAATTGAAATTAGCTTCTTTGAAAGAAGCTTTGACATTAGATTTCGATCGAATTCTGATCGGAAGAACAGACACACGATCCTTCACTATTAAGAACACTTGTTTGTTGCCAATCGCATGGGAAATCGATCTTTTAGACTTCAAAGGCTCTTCCAACGTGTCAGTCTCGCCGATGTCTGGTGTTTTAAACATTAATGAAAGTCTTCCGATTGTTGTTTCATTCACATCACCGGAGGCGCAGATGCTCACAGGCAAATTTGTATTGCGTTATTCTGACAATGAAAATGGCTTATCTTCGCAGAATAGAGTCGTGAGTACTACCTTCCGTGCTGTTGCTGAAGCATATAAAATACAAGCCGTCAGTTTGACTGCAGCAGGTCAGGAGAGTGGTGGAACTGAACTTGATTTTGGTCTTCTTCGTGTGGGTGATTATGCTTATCAAAACTTAAAAATGGGTAATAAAGGCAAATATAAAATTGGTTACAGTTTCAAAATATCATCAGTCGCCATGCAGAATCTTGTTCAAATCGAACCAATGGAAGGGCTCATTGAAGCTGGCAATGCTTTAGCTGATATCAAATTCACTTTTTGTGCAAAAGCTGGCGAGTTGCTTCTGAAAGGAAATAAAGATATTATTGTACAGATTTTAGAACCAACAACCCAAGAAGTGGTCGAAAAGTTCCCATTATTTATCAGTGCACAAGCGAAATACAATCGATTTCGAATGCAACCATCGAAAGGAGTATCATTTGGAGCCGTTAGATTCGACTCAGAGGCAAAGACGAAGCGAGTGGAAATACGTAATGAAGGTTCATTCGAAATGGCTTATGTAGTTTGTCCTGCTATTGCGGAGCATGATGAAATCGATAGTTTAGACTTACCTGCTTTTAGTTGTTATGCGTATGCCACTCCTGCGGGGATCAGATCTGACGAATTAGGCGAACATTACAAGGATCGTTTACAGCAAAATGCTGGTGCTGGTGGAAAAGGTAAGTTATGATTATATTATTGAATTGACCAAACTAATATTTTATATGTATTATTTTCTGTTACTTTTAGATATTATTACTGTTATACAATTGTTTTCTTATAATAAGTTATAATTATTATTATTAAAATCGTCGGCTTAATTAATAAAATGTATTATTTTAATTATTATTAAAGGAGGAAAGCCAGCTAAAGATGCGAAACCAGCTGCAAAAGGAAAAGGAGCTGCTGAAGCGCCTACTTCTACCCTCAATCCATTAGTGGAAGATCCAGATGGGTTAGCGCTTGGGCCAGTGCCAACTGATCCGTTAGTGGTTGGAGCATTCACCATATTCCCAAGGGTCGGCATTATTCAGCCGGGCCAATCAATTGGAATCGATATGAAGTTTGACCCCTCTGGATGTGCTACTGTCAAAGAAAGGCTGAGGATGTGTTTGAGTGGTGCAGACCCTCAAGATAGCTTGACTAAGGTGGTTCGGTCCTTTGAGATGGTTGGTGAAAGTTGTGTCCCAGCGATTGTCAATGACGATGTCAACAGCATATTCGAAGAACAAGAAGTTGTCAGTTCATTACTGGACGTGACGGGCAAGAAGGATGCGGAAAGTGTTGGCAAAATCGAGAAGCTTGGCATTGGAAAGGTTGTTTATGCTGAGCATGAGAAGATACTGGCATTTGGACCTGTATCATGTGGCCAAAGCAATAGTCGTGGAGCCATAGAAAGAATTCGAATATCAAATCCAACAAAGATTGACGTTAAAGTTAAGTTTCAAATTCTTTCGACCGAAGAAGGCACGGAGAAGTTGAAAGGCAGTGCTGCTGTAGATGCGAAGAAGGCTGGAGGAAAAGATGCGAAAGCTCCAGCTAAAGGAGGCAAGGGTGAAGAGACCACTGTTGTCGAACCAAAAGCATTTACTGTACAACCGGATCGCTGGGAAATACCGCCACATGAGCATCGCTTTGTAAACATCTACTTCAACCCGACAGAAATCAAGAAATACCAATCGATCTTCTTTGCTGAGGTTGATGATAATGGGGTTCAAACAAGTGCTAATCCGAACGCTTCAGCGGCTGGTAAAATGCTAACATTTAATCTTGGCGGTTCTGGTACATTGCCATGTATTTCTTTTGACAAGCCAACGGAAAGAAGCAGTACTGGCCAGTTACTGGTTAATTTCGATACAGTTTTGTTAAATCGCAGTTCTAAAAAATCAATCGTCATTCGTAATGATGGAGTCATGCCTGCTACTTGCCTATTTGATATTAGCGGTGATAATGATTTCATATTTTCTGCAAAAGGGGCAAGCGTCACTGTTAATCCTGGTGAAAAACAAGAAGTGTTTGTGAGCTTCTCACCCAAGCAAGTGTATGAGAATGGGAAAAGATCTGCACTCATAAAAACAACTGTTTTAAATAATCAATTCGATCAATATCAAATTCTTCTGAATGCGACAGCTTATGCATGCGATGCTTTAATCGATACGGTGATTAATGAAGAAGAAGAGTCTTTAGGATCAAGTATGGATAATCATAATAATAATGATTCAGAAAGTTCTCAAAATATTGTGAAGTTCAATGATATAAATCTTGCGACAGGTCCTGGATCAACCTCGAATACTATTCAAATTAGGTCGCAGTCTAATTATCCTCTCAAATTCGAGTTCCAATCAAATGATTCGATTGGCGATGTGGTCACATTCTCTCCGTCTGTAGGCCACTTAGGGCCCAATGGCTCACGAGAAATTAAAGTTACTTTTTCTACTGACAAACCAGTTGAGCTGAAGAATATTACAATGGTGTGTTTGTTAAAACGTATCGAATACCAATCTGATTCGAATGAAGAGGAAGTGGGTTTACATGGTGTATGGGATAATTCAATGAAATCTTATCGTGTGGCTACTCCGGAAGATGTAGAAAAGATACAAGCCGCAGATCTACAATTGCAAGAATATAATAAACTAGCAGAAATTGAAAAAGCGAAAGGGAAAAAAGCGAAACCGCTTGGTCCACCACCACCCAAATGTTTGTTAGAGTTAGCTCCAAAGCGCGAAGATGATGATAGTGATGCTCAATATCTTTATGAGATCGTACAGGAACCAGCCAATCAACTTGTTGCTGATTTTACAACACAGCAACTTACCGTCACATGCGCGGGGGTCGCAGACATCGCAAAATATAATTGTCAAGGAAATAATGAAAATATTCCATTCAAACCAACATTTTTATTCCAATCGTCTATTCATAAATTTAAATTCACGAATGAATCTAACATTACTTTGCCAGTGAAATGGTTATTTGATGATTTGAAGAGGAGAGGCATCTCGACTGCTGCTCGCTCAAGCTTACAATCGAGATTAGGTAGCTCATATGGCACCACAGCGAATCAAACAATTAATACCATTCCTTGCCCATTCACAATTGAGCCACAAGAATATAATGTAAAGCCAAAATCTGATCAAGAATTTACGATAAAATTCACTCCTTTAGAAGTCGAGGATTTTGTGTATTCTCTGAGAGGAGAGACGATTCTAACGGATATAACCAACCAACCATCGGATGAGGGGCCAGAGAATACGAATTCAAGTAATGTTCGAATGGTGATACGCGGTACAGCGAAGAGACCTATTTGTCATTTTGAAATCGAAGAAACGCCTGATTATTTGAGTCGACGAGCATTTAATTTAAAGAATGAAAATGGGTTGAACTCACCTATTGAAGCCACAGATTTGAAGATTGTTGAGTTAGAATCAGTTGGATTGAGAACAAGAAATACTTTCAGATTTCATATCATAAATCCAACGAATGAGAATTATGAGTTTATTTGGGAGACAACAGGTGATCCTAGTCCTTACTGGAGATGTGTGCAAAGCGCTGGTATGATTTATGGTGGGAAGAGAATTGAAATCGCATTTGAGTATCTTCCTGAAGATATACATGTTGCAGAAGCATTCTTCAAATTCAAATTACCTGTTTTGAAATTAGAACAATTGTTTTTGTTTACTGGAAAAGTGAATGAACCGAAAGTGTCGTTCAGCACATCTAAAGTGGATTTTCATGCGGTGATGTTAGGAGGAGAGGGAAGTATTGAAACTCTCTATTTAGAAAATTTGGAACATTTGCCATTTCAGTTTTCATTTGATAAATCAAGTCTACTTCAATTAGAAGGAATCGGTAATTCAAATGTTCCAGTGTTATCCATTACTCCAAAAGCTGGTACTATTCCGCCTCACGGAAAAATCCCAATAACATTTCATTTCAAACCACAAGAAGAAATCGTCTACAATTATAATATCCATTGCGATGTTAATAGAAAACCGAATAAATTATCGATTAATTTCAAAGGGGAAGGGTACGCTGTTCATCCATTAATTCAACTGGAATCGTCTGATGTTGATGGCACGAGTACTTCAACACCTTCCACTGGATCGAAATATTTATTATTAAAACCTCATCCACATGTTAATTATTGTGATTTCGGATCAATTCAAGTGTTAGATACCATGGGTAAGACTTTGAGTGTGATTAATAATGGGAAGTTTAACTTCGATTACACCTGGGACATCCATACGCTAAGCAGTCTCGTGACATTATCGGGTGGTAAGCTGAATGGAACTTTATTAAAAGCAGAAGAAATTAATTATAAATTAACGTTTTCTCCGAATCGTGAAGGTCCCATTGAAAGTAATTCTATGATTTCATTTACAATCGCGGGGAAGTACGTGTACAACATTGTAATAAAAGGATATGGGATATTACCAGCATTACGATTCAGCTTCTTAAATCATGATTTTAATAATTGTTTCATTACTTCTGTTGGTGGGAATCTGGTGATAGAAGAGAAGGTGTTGTTAGTAACAAATCATGATGCAGTTAATAACATATCATTAGAATGTCTGTTTCATAAGACAAACACGCTTTGGGTGGACTGCTTGCCGACTGTCATCACACCACAGCAAACACTGCCAATATCGATAAAATTCATCCCAAGAGAGAACAAAGCGTATTCATTCATTATTCCATTCATTGTGAATGGTAGCAATAAAATGCTTGTGACGATCTCGGGTAAAGGCATTGCTGCGAAATTAGAGCTCGTCAATGCAAGTCAAAGAAGAATCAATTTCGGGACTGTGGATTTACACCGGGAAGTATTACGAGCTGTAGCAATTGTAAATAAATCAAAGAAAGCACTTCCTTTACAGCTCATTAGTCAGAATGATTCATATGGAAATAATATATTATTCGATAAAAACATTTCATTCACACCAAAAAATGAGATTCTTTTGCAACCAAAAGAGATATATACATTCCAAATACTCTTCTCTCCTACGAAACGGATTAGTAGCTTTAATGAGGATTTAATGGTGAATTATGCGGGATGTACTAAGAAATTGTTAACGTTATCCGGTAAGGCCCAAGGAGTGGAAGTCTCATTTGACAGTGATTCATTACCGTATGGAATCGTTGTATTAAATTCTGCTAAAAATAAGAAATTAGTTCTTGAAAATACTGGCGATATTTCTATTAATTATCAATGGGATGAAAATACATTTGGCAAGCATTTTAACATCCACCCGTTGTCCGGAAAGATATTGCCTGGCAATGAGACCTCATTTGATGTGACGTTCAAGCCAGTCTTCGTGGATGAGGACATCAGACAAGATAATATCAAATGTATAATTTCTGGCTTGTCGAATCCTCTTTTCATCACATGTACAGGCAGTTGTATCGAGCCATCAAATGATAATATCCAATCATTATCGTTCGTCTCATTGGCTCGTAAAAATGATGTGAAATCAATCAAAATAAACAATCCAACAGACAAGGATTGGTACTTGTCACCTGCTTTGGATGGTATTCACTGGAAGATTCATCACGAGTTAAAAGTACCTGCCAAAGCATCGATCGATTGTACCATCACATACTACCCCTTGACTATGGCGGGCAAGGAAACTCCTCATTCCGGATCATTATTCATCGCTTTACCAGATGGGACAGCATTATTATATAAACTATCTGGCACAGCAGGTCCACCGGAATGCTCGAGTCAATTAAATATTGAAACTCCAGCGAAAACTCCATTGACTGTCAATTTAAAAATCAATAATTGGTTGAATGAAAAACAAAAACTTGATGTTTTAGTTGAAATGAAACAACAGCCAACTCCAGCGACCTTCATAATCGCTGCGAATAGCACTGAGATCGGTCCGAATGGAACTAAAGAATTCCCTTTGAGGTGCAATATTATATATAAATGATAAATGATGTATAATGTTTATTCTGTGTTGTCATCCATTCATTCACGTGTACTTCATAATGCTAATAATAATATTTTGATTTTTTCCAGGTTTTTGTCGCATGTGGAAGGAATCAGTAAGGCTATTATCACATTCACTAATCCTATCACTGGAGAATATGCATTTTATGAGATAACTGCCACAACCACTTCTTCACAAGTCTTGGAGACCTTCATTCTGGAGTCACCAGTGCGACAGACAGCTCGTAACATCATAACAATTGAGAATCCATTGCCGAGAGATGCGATTATCACGATGGGCAGTGCTAGTAAGCCTGCGGAATGGTTCACTATCGACTCTCAAGTCATCCGAATCAACGAATTATCATCATTTTCTGGAAATGCGGAAGGTAATTTTGAGATCGAATATCGTCCATTAATACCGACCAAACAGCCAAGCGAGCATTTATTGACAATTCTCACCAAAGAATTAGGACTTTTCAAATATAAAATAATTGTGAAAGCGACGATTCCATTGCTAAGATCGATCCTCAGATTCGATGTTCCTTTAGGTACCATACAAACCGAGTCGTTTGTCTTCCGTTCATTCAATAATCAAAAGTGTGAATTCCAATGCAAAGTGAACAAATCAGAGTTTTTTGTCGTTCAGAAATCATTACCGATTGAAGCTCCAAGTGGTTCTTATAATGCATGGGATGGACAGGAATGCAAGTTACCGATCGTGTATGAACCGGTTGAGATCGGAGAAGTGAGTGACACACTCACCTTAAACCATCCGGAATATGGAGAATATATATGTGAGCTTATTGCGACATGCATCGCACCAATGCCACAAGGGCCATATCAGATGAATATGAATGCTCCAATGGACATTAAGTTCAGGAATTGTTTCATCACTGCTTGTAATTGGAGCTATACAATTGATCACCCAGCGTTCCGTGTCACCTCACAAAATAATATATCGATTAATGCGAAGACAGAAGGGAAGTGTTCGGTTGTATTCGAGCCGAAAGAAGAGCATTTGTCTAGTGTGAATAATGGATTTATTACAGCGAAATTATTTGTGACTTGTGCTTCTAAAGCTGAGATTCCTCCGTGGGTGTTTTACTTGAAGGGGAAAGTGGATTTAAGTCAACCATTAGGAGGAGCAAGTGGAGCGAAAAAGAAATAAATAATTATTATGAAGAATTGAGATAATTATATTCATGTTTTTAATGAGATGACAGCCGACATGTTGATTATTATCATATCGAATTTATCAAAATTAATATCATCTTTAATTAAAATATTTTGATTCAATCCAACCTTATTATTGTGTGACATATAAAAATGAATAGCAGATACATCATAATTATGTCATAACAATTATATTATAAATTCTTCGTCCTTACCCTTTTCCAAACTTTCCTCACCTTAGAACTCTTAATTCGTGTTTTTTTATACTAATTACACCCCACATTCTATTATTTGTTATAATTACATCCACATCAGATTTTAAGATAATCATTATTTTGTTATATTGTTTGAACTATTAAAATCGTTTTATGATAAAGTTAGCGTTTGAGCTTCTACGCATAAATATTTTTGTGTCATGGAAAATCAATAAATGATTAAGAAGCCATATTCTTAAGTTGCGGTTTAGCCAATAAATATAACTATTTTTAACATTCCAGGCATTCTAATAGTCTAATAGAATAATCATCATTTCTGACAATAATAATACTAATAGTTGATTAAACGAATACTTTCAATCTATAGTTGATATAAATAAAAATAAAGTATTTTTTAACGTTTTACGGGTAGAAATTGATTTCTCTTGCAACTCTTATCTTATATGATACTGGTACATCTTGAAATGACAGGAATAATTTCAAGCTTTGATACTTATTTTTATAGACTGATAAAATATCTATCAAAAGATCAGCAGAATTACAGCATCTTGCACTAAGATATGACATTGTTCTGTGGCTGGTTCGTTGGTGGTGGTTATGATAACTTAGGGTGTGAATATAGTTTTGTATTGGTTAAAAAATAAAAAGTATGGAATAATTATTATTTTATTAATAATTATAATAGAGTAACCAGTATGGCATTTACAAGCGGCATGTACAGTAGATTAATCAAAGACGAGTTAACTAATACCACGAAATGAAATGCAAGGTTCAATTAAATACATAAGTGGTATTAAAGCACAAGGGGACAAGCATCTAATTGGATGATGATTAATAAGAAATAAAAAGATTGCGATGGTGGACATGCTGATAAAAGGAATTTAGTGCATAGAAGGGGTTGATTATACCACAATAATAATTCGCGGTTTGATTATCATTTATAAGATTTTAAGATTTTATATACAGAAGGGGTCATGTGTTACATTATTATGTGTTAAACATAATATTGTTAATAACACAAAGATAATAATAAGAAACATATTACTTGTTACTTATTAATTATCATAGTTGTCATTATCATTTGAATAATGGATATTGTGTCTCCGATAAGTTATGAGAGCATATGATAGGTTAATATCACATACAAAATCATTCTTGATCGGATTAAAATAGATATTATTGATAAAAAACTTCATGTTGATTATTCACCAGCTTGAGAGCTGAAGATATAAGAATAGATGAGACCAGAGAAATTTAGACACTGGCTTTGCAATGTTCTAAAGTATATTGAATGACATTTCGGAGCTTTTGCGTTGTTAACGGTTTCGTTTCAAACAATGAAATTCCGCTTGACTGACACTTTTCAATGACTTCTGACTCGTGTGATGCTGATTGAGCACATATAATTGGAATATTGCTATGATTAAGGCGTTCCCTAATAGACATAGCGCATGTATATCCATCCATAATAGGCACTATAAACAAGCGAATAAATAATAATGAGGGTTTTTAGTTTATTTTACTTAGGATGCCTGCTACTTACTGTTAAGATCAGTGAAAACAAGATGAAACGGTTCATTGTTAGCGTTTGCCGAAATAACCAATGATAAAGCATCGAATCCATTGGATGCAACTATTGGATTGAATCCTTCATTTTTTAACAGGCGAGTGATAATTCTTTGACTTATATGATCATCATCACACACCAACACCCTCAATAGTGGTTCTGCCGTGAGGTCTCGTGGAGATAATGACGTGTTGCTTAGCTGGCTACGGGGAGTATAGATTAGTTCTTTACTGATTGTATTTGCACGGTCTGAGTTACTTGGATTATTTTTCGGTGTAATAATGTAGTCATGAGAGCTGAACCATTGATCCTTCGGCATCGTCGCTAGCATGTCTTTCAGTGGAAGTGGTATGATATTGTTGTTGGAAGAGCTAGAGCCATACGATACACTCGCATACGATACACTCCCTGAGCTTTCGAAGGCAGGCAGAATCGAAATGAAATCAGATGAACTAAATATAAAATAAATAAATAAATTGATTATTAATATTATATTATTGACATTACCAATGATACTACTACAGTAATGATCTTATTACTTACTTGCTTGTTCGTTCACTTTCATCATCAGTTACACTTAAACAAGCATTATCTGACTCATAATTACATTCACATTCATTGTATGGAAAAGCAAAAGTGAATTCTGATCCTTTTCCAACTTCACTCCACGATAACCATATTTCACCGCCAATGGCTCTCAGTAACGTCCGGCAGTTAAACAAACCCAACCCACTTGATTGACAGGTTGAATGAACTGAATTCATATTTACATCAATTGTGGGTAATTTGCTATATCGAATAAATAATTTTTGAGCTTCAACATCAGATATTCCATTGCCTTCATCTCGAATGGAAACAAAAATAAACTTCTTTTCGGAGTTTTTGATAAATTCAGGGATTTGTTGACTAGGACGTGTTGTGTATACTGAGCAATTTATTTGAGATTCAGCTGATGTATACTTAAGTGCATTACTTAACACATTGAATACTAACTGTTGAAATTTCATAAGATTTAACTCCACTTCTTCCGGAATATCACTTGAGAATCTCATTCTGAAACTGATATTATCTTCACGACCAAGAGACTGCATTGTATGAACCGCATTTTTAAACTGATGAGAAATATTACATGTAGTAAGATTATCGGAGTCCGGTTTCGCAGGAATTTCAATCAAATGATTGACAAAATTTAACAAAATTCGACAAGATACATGTAGAGTGTTGAGATCTTCAGTTTTTACTTCATTATCTTCCTGCATTGCATTAACAAGACCAATGATTCCAGTAATTGGGGCACGAAGCTCATGCGCAGTGGCACTGGTTACAAGTTGATGTCTCATGTTCTCGGCGTAAGTATCAATGCTTGTTTTGACCATTCCGAATAGTTTACCTTTTCTAAATACTGGACGTTCAATAAATTGCATTTGAAAGTAAGAGTTATCACGCCTGACACAAAAATTCTGTTTAGAAAATTCTTGAGAAAATGTATCGCATATTTTGATCGCAACATTTGATTCATTATTATTTGGTAGTGGTTCTAATGAAATAATCGTCGAAGAATTCATCCCAATAACTTCTTCTTTCTTCCATCCAAACAACTTTTCAGATCCTTCATTCCAATATATGATATTCCCATTTAGATCCGTCGCGATAATAGATTCTCGAAAGCTCTGTAATACCAATCTCTCACACTCCTCGTAAGGGGTACTTAGTGTATCGTTATCAACAGCTGTCATCTGAATATTTACTGTTTACTTATATGATAAAGAGTCTGGGCAAATATAGAACTTTAGAACATCAACTAAAATATAGTAGTACTTTTGTTGAAAGTCAACAAGAAATTTTACTAGATTTCGGTGACACATCTGCTGCACTTCTTTTTACAATAATAGCCTCCTCCTCTCACGTATCTAAAAAGCCCCCTTTGCCACAATTATCTTCAATCTTTATTATCAACTAATAATAACAAAGAAATTAAAATAAAATATTTATGCAACATGCTTTATTATATTATTTTAGCAACTGCAAAATTGCCGTTAGAAAATGCAATTAATGAACAATAAACGAGTTTATCGCCAAAATTTATACTGCGCTATATATATACTTACTCAAACACTATACTGTAGTTATATTATTGTAAATGCCACCAAAGAAGAATCCAACCGCAATTGTGACGCCATTGACTGGCACAGTTGTTTCTTCCCTCAAAAAGAAACCAACAAAAAATAAGCTGAGCAACAGTGAAGTTAAGAAGGAATCACCAATAAGTGGCTCAAAGAGAGAGTCAATGGAATCTAAATCCATTTTATCTCCTCAATCATTGACTCCAATATCTTCATCGTCTCTACCAAGATATGCGCGTCAGAAAAGTAAACAGAAAACTTTACAATTGGTGATAGAAGAAGTTAAAGAAAATCTTAACAACAGCTTTGACAGTCCTAACATACCTGTAGAAGATTCAAAATCTGAAGATATTCACACAGTAACACCTTTGAAACAAATATTTGGTGCCAAAAGTTCAAATATTAAAATTTGTCAACCGGTACGAGAAGTATATAAACTAGTACAAAAAGCAACAGGATCTTTAGGCGGTAATGGTTACAACGGAGCTATTTATGGTGAATTAACAGTTGGAAGTATGCAAAGAATTATCAATTATTTAGTTGATTTTTGTGGATTATCACCAAAAGCACGCTTCATTGATGTTGGAGCTGGTTTAGGGAAGCCTAATTTTCATGCCGCACAAGATCCAGAGGTTAGGCTATCGATTGGGGTTGAACTGGAAGATATTCGTTGGCAGGTATGTACTTGAATTTGTCATACTGTACAGTATTTTTATTATCAATTGAATTTTGTTGTACTGAATATCTTAAAGCTATCTATGCAAAATTTGGATCGCATCTTAAGTAGAACAGATGCACAACAGAATGACATAAAGATTAATGGTGGTGTTAACTTTATATTAAGCGATATCGATCAAGCATCAACAATGGTATAAAAATCCCATATTTAGTACTTAAAAGCTTTAAATAGAAGTTATTTATTCGTTAATTATAGGATCCATTCACTCACATATACATGTACGACCTGGGATTTCCGCCATCATTACAAAAAAGTATAGCAAGAAAGTTTAATCAGAGGTACAGATTCTTCGCTTAAATTTAATTTAATAATTTAGATATAATATGTTTACTGTATTTCTTAATATTTTTCAAGTACTCACGCTCGTTATCTGATCTCATATCGCCCTCCAAACAGAGTCATAAATGAATATTTATACGAAGTTGAAGCAGCCGGTCATATGATAACTAGCATGCATGGTAAGTCAACGAAATATATTTAAAATTATTTTATATGATTTTCAATACTATTTAAGGTTCTGGAGAGGGCCACACTGCTTATTTCTATAAGCGAATAATGCCAAACACAAGACTTCCTAGAATATCAACAAATAGAAAGCTTACTATTCCTGGGAGAGTCATCTCGAATAACACATCGATAAATCCTGCATATGAAGATGATGAAATTGTTGATTGCGATGAATTGTTCTTTGAAGCAGCGCAATTAGCAGTTAGTCTGGATACTTCGGCGTTAAAAGCATTTGTCGCATCAACTGTTAGTCAATATATTAGTGGTGAGCGATCAAGAAGAACTAGAAAGCCTAGAGTAATAACTGATGCATCATTGTTTGCTTAATAGAAAATTATATAGAATGAAAATAACACAATGAAAATTATGCAAAACGCACATTATCATTCTGGAAATTGTGAATAACTAATTAAAAATAGCTTGAAAAGATTAAATAATCATAAACTATAACTGAATTATGATATACATATGATTTATTCTTCAATCCGACGACGTGTTGGCAATAATTTGTGATCTTTGTTTGAATTTCTCTTTCTCTTCTTTGACAAAAATTTGCTTAATTTCCCTTCTGATTTTAATATATTATACCTAAACATTAACATCGACGTAATGATTTAAAAATAATTACAACCAACAATATATAAAGTCACATTATCAGTTACTTGCTTTAACTATTTCGAAGATTATTGAAAATTGAAAATGTCGATTGATGAGGCAGATAGACATTATACCAGTAACAATTTATACCTTTCTTCCGTGGCTGCAGATTTAAGTTTCGATGATTTCAAAAAGTATGGCGTTTTTCCATTTTTTACCTTTTCTCTTTCTTCTTTCTTCAGATCATTCAATTTTTCAATAATCTGAAGATTTCTCTTTCTTTCCAGAGTTTGTTGCTTCATTCTGATATTAAAAATATATTGCATATTATGAACAACTCAACAATTGTCCACTAATTGTATCTACTCTTACTTCACTAATTCAGACTTTAATTCAGTTCGAATTTTAGCACTTTTCTCCTTCTTAAGCGCAGTTGAAACAGTTCGTATTTCATCTTCACGGTAATCATCTAAAAAAGAATATTGTTTGGCAAATAGCCTTTCATTCAATTTGCCACTAATTTCTGAGAATCTACGGTAAAAAGTTAGAATATTGAAATTAAAGGACCGATCCACCGACTAAAAATGGTTCAGAGACACATACCGCGGATCGCGACTTTGCCTCACTGAATTATTTGCGTCAATTCGAAGCCTTAACAAATACATTGGAATTATCCATTGATATTCATTAGCACTATATTGTGAAGAATTACTCTCATAAAGTTGGTTACCTGCGAACTGGACGGTTACTAGGCATTTCTGCTGGGGCATTTTTGTCTTTTTTCAATTTTACTGAAGTTATTTTTCTTCCTTCATCAGGTTCCTCATCCGCTAACATGATTTTGGAACCAATCAATTAAGTATTGAAGAATTAAATGATTTTCTATCGCGTATTGAACGGATTTATTATTATATTATGTTGTTGGTGGGTACCGTGTACCGTGTGTTGGAATTATAGGTTTTCAATCCTATATATTTATTTATTCCAGTTACAATTACCGTGAAATTATTTATTCAAT
>VKHH01005886.1:19854-52123 GCA_015144975.1 Epipyxis sp. PR26KG | reverse complement strand
ACGAAGTACTCGTAAACTAATTCGATTCACTTTATTTTATTGATTTATTTGGTTTAAAAATATATAAAAAAGACTGTGTCTGAGAAATAATTAGGAGGTGTATAAAAAGTTGATAATTATTTTATGTACAATAATTTATTATGATTATTAATATTCAATAATAAAATATTAATATTTTTACAACTAAACTAAACAGGTGAAAGTCTATGTATTAGAAAAAAGTATTTTTGGTATCACAAGCACATTAATTTAATTTACCATCAATAATACAATAAGTTAAGACCCCCTTTTCGAAATTCTTCCACCTCATCACCACTGTAATTGAACGCAACTTTAATAATATATAGATAATTTCCTTAGTTTTCCACTTTATAAGTTCGTTAAACTTATTGGTGAGCTAACCAGTATCTTTTAGTTCAAATTTCTTATTTCAGTAGCATGGTTGCAAATAATAGTCTCCATATCTGCGTGTAGAGACTATTGTAGAACATTTATTAAAGCTTGAAAAATGATTTTTATTTGATTATATATTTTTAAAGCCGTGTTTTTTTTTGACCTCAAATTTTCTTTTTTGGTTTCATTTTTTAAGTGAATGAATGAATGAAAGTACAATTTCGTGCTGGAATGATGGTTAAATACAAGCCAAAGCAAAGAAGGGTAAACGCCGCCCACTTTTTGATTGTCGATCCTGCTGGGATTCATTCATTCATCCATACTGAATACTCAACATAATTTCACCGCACTAGACTATGGCTCCCTAGACTATATACTATATTTCAGTATTTCAGGGACATTATATGAAGAATTGTTATGGAATTTATCAACCTTCCACCAAAGTCGTCATGAACAAAAAATGCAATTAATAACTAACGCACTCCAAGAACGGTAATAATCTTATAATCTTATAATCTTATAATCTTATACAGTATATAAGTATATATATGTGAAAACTACTTATTATATATGTTGCGTTTGATTATATTCACTTTATATGACAGTACAAGCAACAAGTATTTTATATAATATTATGGATAATATTATAAAATTGTTATTTTATTATTGCAGTGTGATTTATTATTTTTTATAATAATAAAATATGACTTTTAAATTTACAGAAGATGAAATTTGTATCGAGAGTGCAAATATATTTTAAAGAGGTTTAGATAAAAATAAGTATGCCTCTACAATATTGACAGAGAAAATGTTAAATCATGTACTTTATCTACAGGGTAGGGGTTAGTCATATTTTATTATTATAAAAAATAATAAATCACACTGTAATAATAAAGGAACAATTTTATAATATCATCCTCATATATATTATTTTTCTTAATTTTAATATTTATGATAATATTTATTTCCAGGCTACATGTTGAAAATGTAAGCAAAACTTTTCCCAAATCAATGCATCTTCTTGGTACTGCTAAAGCTGGTGAACTTTTATTTCCAATGATTTGAAAACAATGAAGGCAGGTTGGCACCTTCAAATTTGTTGAATGTCTTTCTGCAATGCAGTTAAAGGGTTATTTAGCTAGACCAAGAAAGTCTTTCGCGATTCAGCTAGTAAATCTGATAGCAAAAAAACAAAATGAATGAACTCGCTAATTTTAATCCATTGATGAAAGTTATTTCTGGATTACCAGAAATACAGCAACACAAAAGTGAAGCAAGTTCTAAAAAATCACAACAATGAGAGCAATGATAGATTTGTATCCGATACTTCTATCCTTTACTTTACCGGATGTAAGACGTATACTATATGATTTAGTTGACGTTACACACGGTAGGTAGATGCGCTGCTGACATAGCCTTGTTTAAAATTCCAGCCTATGTTACTGTTGATAGCAATACAATGCTATCAACAACAACATGAATAATTGTTGATTTTTATTCATCATTTTTTCCATTTTACATAATTACTTTTTTCATCTAATGATATTATTACATTACTATTTCATAATATACATGCGGTGGCTTGAGGTTGTGTTATGAAACACATACAAATTGCAAATTTTTCGATTTTATACATGTCTATGATCACAATTCTTTGATCAATTCTAATGCTGTTGTTATCTAATTATGCTGCTTTTTTATTATTTGAAACAAATTCAATTAAAAAATTATTATTTTATAGTAAGTTTATGAAATCCTTTTCTATATAAACAGCAAGCTTTAATATTAGGTATATTATTGTATTAGCATTATTTATAATATACTACTATCATAAACTCAGGGAGAATAATTAAGTTCAGCGCAAATACTAATTATAATATTTCATTACTTTAGCGCAGATCTTCTATCTGCTCAACAGGTGGTATTGTTCATGTAATAATTGATAAAAGTAGCAAAGCTGAAGTAACCACAACTAAAATTGATGATGATAAACTCAATTCAGCAAGTGTATAATATAACAGATTTAATTAAGAAGGTGTTGCGTAATTAGAAAAATATGACCAAGCCTGCACAGAGTAATGACAAAAACTTGTACCATACCAAACTAACGAGATTCGATAATCCGTTTCTCTGCATTATAAAGGTTCAAATAATATATACCTATTAAGTGTACAGCAATAAATTAAATGAGTGATGTTTCGTCGTTGAGAAATTGATTTATATGAATATTTTTTTTGACCATAATGAATATATTTAAATCAATATTAACTTCAAAATGAACATCTCGGATTAATACACAAATGCAGTATATTCTTCCAACAATTTCCATTTGATATTCTCGGCACCAATACGTCAAAGGGAAGTAGTTAGAATTGTCACTGTTGAAAATTGCAGTTTGTATATTGGAATTTGTGAAAAGAAGAGTGTTTGACAAACGAAAATCATAAACTATTTAAATAAACTAATCAAGTATCAAGTTAGATAAATGTCAACAGGTTAGTCGAATCAGAACTTAATTTCGCTAAATTGGTCAAAATGAAAAAATATCGACTTTGAGGTGGTGGAAGAATTTCAAATAAGGGGTCTTAAGATATTATAAAAGATTTCTTTAAATGCCACAATAACATACAAACTACAGTGTGTAAGAGAATAAGAGAAGGAATTCCCAGAATTATTAACACAGTATACGGTATCAATCAAATATAATACCATTATTTACAATTATTTTCATATTATTATTATTATTATTATTATTATTATTATTATTATTATCATTATTATTATTAATTATTAAAACATAATTATTAATTATTCTTTTAAATAATAAATCCCAGAATCAAATAAAAATAAGATTTAATATCGATCAATTTCTTTCCCAACTGTCATAAGTTTAGCAGTTTGAATGTGTCTCATTGGAGCTGAGAGTGGTCGTTGCTTCTTCGGTGTCCTATTATTTGCTGGAGAATTTGCATTTGTTCGATTATTAGAAGAATAGCGACTATAATATATATAATACAAATCAAATTAAATAAATGTAGATGAGTCATTAAATAAATGTAACATATTTAATTATATTATTTTTTTAAATAACAAAACAACATTATGATTCATTTTAATCTCACTTTTCCAAATCTCGATAATATTTCAAATTTTGCTGTGCAAGTAAGGGGTTATCAGGAATATTGATAGCCTGAGGTGATGCGATTCTTTGATTTTTATCGAGTATAGTTTCAACTGTTTCAACTGCTGATGGATCTAACATATATCTAAACTTGAAATCAGCGATATAATCAGTATCAGCACCATGTTGACTATCATCATCTCTCATCGGAGGAGAAGGACTTCTTGCTCCTTTCACTCGCGCTTTATTAGTATTATTAGTAGCATTTGGATTGCCAGAAGAGGGTCGTGAAGACATATTTACTTTTACAATTAAATTCGTTTCAGATTTACTCTTTTTCGGATTATTATTATTATTATTATTATTATTATTATTATTATTATTATTATTATTATTATTATTGTTATTATTTGCTAGATTGTTTATCATTTCTTGATTATGATTATGATTCAAATTACTGTTTTTAAATTCTTTTTCATTTTTTAATGGACGGTCAGTTGGGTATTGGTTAGTCTCCGGTGGATTAATGGTTGTAAGTCGATGCATAGGTTTGAGAACATTTTTTAATCCAGGACCACTATGTACCACATCAGTTTCATTTTGCTGCATGACTGCTTGATCACACACTAAACACTTGACTTTTCCAACCATAGTTCCTCCAATATCATCCACTACTCTCGTCTCTTTTCTTAACTGACTCAAACACCATAAAGCAACTTTCTCCATTTTACTTTCTAATCGTTTATTTATTCCATTCATACTGGAGTGCATCTCACCAGCTAAAACAGTCAATCTCCGATCCAATTCATGTGTCATTTGGTCAAGTCGGATCGCATCATTAAGATCAGCTTTCAATGATAATAACGATAAATCAGCTTTTGAAATTAATTCCGTTTTATCAGCTTTTAATGATTTCACTTCATTAATGGATAATAAAATATCTTTAATATACATATCAGGAAAGTTATTAACAGTAATATGAAGTTGTTCAGTTGATAAAGATAATGATTCTAATTTATTTTCCATCGTTTTTAATTTGAATTCATTCACTGCTATCAAATCACGCATATTACTTTGATTGACTTCCATTTCGATCAATCTATTCCTCAAGTTATACATATCTTTTTCAATGTTTTCTTTTAAATAATCATTTAAATCATCATGCGTTGAAGAATGCTTAGACATATAAAATTCAAACATTTCTTGCATTTCAGTTAATTTTTCGTTACAATTCTTTTCAATAGATAGAATTCTATTTTTATCCTCAATTGCCGCAGTGTTCTCTTTATTTATTTGATCTTCCAACTGTTTTTGCAATAATATAATCTTACTGTCAGTTGCGATACGATAGGAATCAAATTGGTTGTGAAGTTTAACGAAATCGTGTTTATGAATGTAATCATCGAGTTTTGTATTGATATTATCAACATTTTTCGAACATACTTCGATTTGATTTTGAAATTGTGATAAATCAATATTCGACATCCCATTTGCAGTTGTTTCGGATAGCTTTTTTTGTTGGCGCATCAAATATTCTAGCTGTTTCTTGATGGAACTAAAAACTTCATTTATTCGCATTCCATCAACAAGAATAGAAGCTGTTCTTTCAGCGGACCAGTCATCCCAATCGATTTCATCAGTCATTTCGTAGAATTCAATAGTTTAGCAAATTATTACAGTAGAACAAAAACAATTAATTTATAATTTATAAATAATTGTTGTAATTTGGATTATTATATTTACCACTGATTATTAATACTTAACTTGATTGAGCTATTGCAATATTAACAAGAAAATCACGAAGTAGAAAACGACAACAGGAATATTTTTACGACGGTGTATGTATTATATATATATGTTATAATATGTTATAATAATTCCAGGAATTATTATTATTTTTTAAACACAACAACGAAACGGCCACTATGGGTGGAGAGGGGGGTATATTTCACCACACTCCTACTACATTTTTTGATGGATGCCAACATATAACTAAGTTCATTTATTGTTTCTCACACTTATCAACTACCCCCAAAGAGAATCTTTTCTTTAAGAGATATTTAATGTTGAAGATTGAATGTTGAATGATTGAATGATTCATTTTTATACTTTTCATATCTTTCAAAGAATGTTCAATTGCAATTTTCACAATTGTTTGAAATTAGTACATGTTGCAAAGTCTTTTTCAACTACTATCAAAATTATTTCTGGAAGAGAAAACAAATTTGTCTTGATACGAACTCACTACATTTCAATAACTCAATATTATCATTTTTCATCAGTTAAGTACCGAAACGGATCTCACTTCAATGAAATATCATCTTCAATTGATAAACTTCTGCATCATCTGAAAATGAATAACTTCAAAGAATTTATAAGTGAATTGAATGCAAAGAAAAAGTCATGGCATAGCAACGAACAAATTGAGAACTTTGCAAAGTTAATTGTTGCAGCAAATCCTAATTTTTCCATGAAACAAATAATTGATTCTTTGAAATTATTGCCAAAATTTGGCTTACGTTACCAAAATAATTATCAAAAGCAATTATGTATATTGTTATTCAATAGCATGTTGGACAAATTACATAATCAAGAGGCTAATGAAAGAAAGTTTTATTTCAGTTATACTTTTGATGCAATATCAAAATGGAATGTTTCTTGGAACAAGTTTATGATAGATAATGAAAATAAAATTTGTGATTTGGAAAGATGGATATTAAATCTTTCTTCTGAATTTAGAGCACCCTCTTTAAGAGCTATTATTTATTCGTAAGTTTTATTTTATTTAGTAATATCTAAATCAAATATTGGTTGCAAGATTATTTTCCGCATTATATTTATAAATAATATTTTCTTAACGTTTAATATCACTATCATATCATATCCAATAATATTCATATCACCACTAAAGAAAAATTGTTCATATAAGTATTAATTAGTATGAAGCATTAATTAAACTTTTTGATCCTCAATAATTTTTAGTGTCGCATTAATTTCTGTTAATATCTAATAATATAATTATAATTTGTTATAGTTTGGGTTCAATGAGCGCAAACTGGTCAGATTTTAATATTGAAACTCAAAGATGTATTTTATCAAGTTTTTCTAGGGAAAGTATAAAAAATATGACTTGTCATGAGTTTTCAAATTGTATTCAAGGATTTTATGAAATGAATTTGAAATGGAATAACTTATCGAATGATGATAAAATTTCAATTGAAAATTTTATTTTAAAACTAAATGATCAGATGAATGAGCAAGACTTATCAAGTATTATCTACGGGTAAGAAAAATCTGTTATCATAATGTTATCTAAATAAGATTTTATTATTTTATGAATTGACTTTTGTCTTACATACTCGCTTTTATTCTAAAATAATATTGGAATTATATGATAACAATGATCTTATATCATTTGTAATATTTTTTGTTAGTATTTCCTAATTATTTTTATTTTATTTTTAAATTGGTAGTTTTGAATATTATATTGATTAGATTAAAAGATTACATTTTAGTTCATAAGAATTGTTTTTGGTAGATTAGGTAAAATGGATACCTCATGGTTAGAATTACGTCAAGAAGTGAGAGATTGTTTATTGTATTCTTTTAGAGAAGAGAGTAAACAAAATATGATTTCTCTTGGTGTGACAAGTAGTATATATGGCTTTGCACAAATGAATGTTTCATGGAATTATTTATCAAATGCTGATAAAATTTCTTTTGTAAATGCGATTCAAAGAACTGGTAAAGATATGAATGAACAAGGTGTATTCAATATTATCCTTGGGTAAGAAAAACAATAATATTCTTACATAAATAATTTAAGAGTAAGAGTTGTTGTAAAATATATTGAGATTGCGATTCCACTTATTTGCTAGCTACTTTGGTTAAGACTTATGTTAGATTGTACAATAAGCAACACAATACATGCAAGTTGTGGAAGGGGACGAAATGGTCCTCCTCGAATAATATCCTGAGTAGTCATTACTGCACAAGGAGATACTACAAGATAAAAGCTATGATTATAATCAATTTGATTTAATTCTTTAGGATCATATTCCTTCTTGTAGTGTAAATAAAATGATATTGATTCTATAAAAAACATAGAATTGTTTTATTCTACATAACATAGAATTGAATTTAATAAAACTATATATTTTTTAATTAGGTTAGCTGCTATGGAAGCAAGTTGGTCTGAATTGAAACCAATTCATCATTGCATATTATCTAGTTTTATAAATGTGAGTAAAAAGAGTATGAAATTAAAAAGAGTATCGAGATGTGTTCAAAGCTTTGGTATTATGGATATGAAATGGGATAAATTATCAAATGATGATAAAAATAATTTTCAAAATATAATATTAAGATTAAAAGATCAATCAAATAGTCATTCTGTTGCACATCTTATTCATGGGTAAGAATCATTTATATGAATAAATCATATCATTTTTGTAATAATTATAATACATAATTTTAATGAAATTGTTTTTAGAATAAATTATAATGTTACGTATAGACCCTTAAAATTTATTGTATTACTTTTCGTGTTTTTGCATTTGACTAGTCTCTCATTATTCTATTTTATTTATTTTTCTTAGTTTAGGTTTAATGAGTACTCCTTGGTCTATGTTACATGAAGATGTGAAGGATTGTATTTTGTCATGTTTCAGAAAGGAGAGTGAAGAGAATATGATAAGTCAAGGAGTTTCAAATAGTATTTATGGATTCGGTAAAATGAATATGCGATGGGATGAATTATCACATGCTGATAAAGAAGCAATTGAAGCTGTTATTGTTAGAATTAAGCATGAAATGAAAGGCCAAGCAGTATCTAATATTATTTATGGGTAAACAATCGTAATTTTAATTATATAATTATTATGTCAATTAATATAATAATTTTTTTTATATTATGATAATCATTATATTTATTTATATTGCATTTCCATCATGTATTAACAAAAAAATGCAATACTCCTTTCTGTAGTGTGATTCGATATAATTATAATAAATTGATATACCATCTATTCAATGGGTTCATCTATAATTGTTAGATTGCATCGAATTATTTTGTATTATTTAATTATTATATTATTATATGTTACTATATTTAGCTTTTACTATAGCGTTGCGACTTAATTCCTATTCTGTACATGAAATTTTTAGATTAGGTCAGATGAATACACCTTGGGTGGCTTTAAGTGAAATGATGAAGATTTGTTTGTTTATAAAATTTGTTGAATTGTGTGAGAAGAATTGTATCACAAGTAAAGAATTAGCAATGAGTATTATTGGATTTGGGAAAATGAATTTCAAAACGATCAATTTATTAAATGAAGATTTAATAATAATATCAAATACAATAATAAAAATAAATCGTACTATGAATGAACAGGATATAGCAAATATTATTTACGGGTAAAAAATAATTATTAAAGTTTATTCGTTTATTTTTTAGTTAATTTTATCATGTTAATTTTCTTAGTTTAGGTTTAATGAGTACTCCTTGGTCTATGTTACATGAAGATGTGAAGGATTGTATTTTGTCATGTTTCAGAAAGGAGAGTGAAGAGAATATGATAAGTCAAGGAGTTTCAAATAGTATTTATGGATTCGGTAAAATGAATATGCGATGGGATGAATTATCATATGCTGATAAACGAGCAATTGAAGCTGTTATTGTAAGAATTAAGCATGAAATGAATGGCCAAGCAGTATCTAATATTATTTATGGGTAAACAATCGTAATTTTAATTAAAAAAAACATGATAATTATTATGATTATGTCAATTAATATAGTATTTCAATCATATAAAATATATATTGAAATATCTTCATTATATGATTATAATAATGACATTATTACAGGTTAGGTCAATTGTATGTAGTCTGGCTGAAATTAAATGAAAGGACAAGGGAATGTATTATTTCAAATTTCTTCGATGCGCTTATGGACATGTCAAAGAAAGAATTAATAATGAGCTTCTGTGGATTCAGCAAAATGAAATTATTATGGCCTGATTTTTCAATTAATCAGACATATGCGATAAGATTAGCTATAAATAAAATAAAACATTCAATTATTGAAGAGGTCGATATATTATAATATTATACAATTAATTATTATTATTATTTGTTATTATTATGCTAAATATCATTAAAAAAAAGTTTTAAAATGATGACAATCATTATTATTAGCCTTTTGTATCGACTCAGGAATTAGGGTGTCTCTTAAAGATATTCTTCCATTTTTCTTTTTTTATCATTTTTTATATCATTTTTTATATCATTATTTATAGGATTTGAATTTTCTGATGATAAGCACATTAGCATTTTCAGCATATTCAACAGATATAGAATGTAATGAAGAAGTATGGAAGATACATGAACAAATATTATCAATTATGAATAATCTTGATATTCAAATGATCAATCAAAATGATTTGAATAAATATATGTCATTTTTACAAAGTTCATTTTATGGTAGAAGATTAATTGAACAATGCTTTGAAAAAAAATGAAATTTAATTATAATTATTTTTAAAAAAAAAATTAATGAAATAATATTCAAAAATAAGATTTTCTATTATTTGATTGATTACCCATTATTATTTAGATTATAAATTAGAATTTTTATTCATAATTTCAAAATTATGATAACTTACCGTATGATTCTGGGATCATCCCATAAACCAGTAATAATTGAGTTGTCAGATTTTATCTGGATTCTTTCCATTTGTATGAAGGTTAGAGTCGATTTAAGCTGATTTATCAAGATTTTGATTTGAAAATATAGTTTTTTTTATTCACTTATATTAGTAAGAATTGTGTTTTACCGTAAAACGATGTTTTTAAAAATAAATATAATATTTTTATATTTATTTTTTCTTATTTAAGTTCATTGCTATAATGGTTATGGTTATGGTTATGGTTATGGTTATGTGGATTATATTATTTCTCTTGAATGGATCCCTCACCACAATTCTTAAAAATCAATAATTAAGTTGGCTGCTAAGGGAGGGGGTATGATGAGGTTTAAAATTATATAGTAAATATTTTATTATATAAGGTTTATTTAGTCTTGGTACCTAAATATATATATATTTATTATATAATTTTAGTTATTATTCTATATGTACAGTATGTATGATGTATTCATTACTGTTTATTTTTATACATTATTTATATTTAAATAATCACTATTATCTAAAATAATTTTAAGAAAACAACAAAAAAGATTGTGATCGAACTCTCTATAAGATACATATTTTGTTTAAAAAAAAGGAAAAAGTGAATATCTAATTAATTAATTTGTGAAATTAAATAAATAATAATAGCAAAACATCCATTATAATAACTTTAAAATGGATATTATGATATTATGCATCCCATCTACTTCGTTTTATATTTTGCTTTGAATTATCATAATTAGAATTATTCGATTCATTTGAAGATCTAACAAATCCTGGCAACACAATCTTTGTTAACTTATTATTTGATGAATTATCAATTATTATCTTATTAACATTTATCATGTCTTGATTATTTATATCATGATTATTATCTAATATTTTATCTGAAAATCGACTTTTTCTTTTTATTAAATTATTCGTAGAATTCAATTGATGTACATGCTCTACATGCTCTACTGCTATATATGATTGATTCTCAAGTGAGATCGGATTATTATTAATATCATTAACTACCGGTGCATCATAACTAACTGAAGAAGATTGAGAGAACAAGTCAACATCTTTTTTCCATGCTGGTTCAGTAAGATGCTTACCCCTTCCTAAGCTGTGCCCAGAGATGTACGGGTTAGCTTTTGTATCAGCAGGTTGTTGTTGTTGATGTTGATTATCAATAATTTGGCTTCGAGCTACACTTAAAATATGATGATTCGAAAATGATGAATTATAATTTTCAAAACTGCCGAAATTTTCATTTGCAAGCATCTCTGATGTTACAGCTTTAGCTACTTTATTACTAGAATTTGAACCAAATCCTAAACCAGCATTTGAATATGAGATATTACTGGTGCCATCATTTCGATGCTTATGATTAATTTTTGACCATTTCGGATCAGATTCAGCTAATCTTAGTAACTCTGGTTTGATTGGCTGATCAGATAATTTCAGATTTTGAACTAAATCAACTGCAAATGAAGAATCTTTTGGAGTTATAAGAGTGTATGCTGTACCAGGAACTACTCCTTCCAACCCCATTCTTCCAGTACGACCTATTCGATGAACATATGTTTCAATATTTTTTGCAACATCATAATTAACAACAGTTCGAATATCTTTCACATCTAATCCTCGTGCTGCAATATCAGTTGCAACTAACACGGAAATACTACCATTCACTTTTCCAAATTGTAAC
Organism: Epipyxis sp. PR26KG; assembly: GCA_015144975.1. Taxonomy (NCBI): domain Eukaryota; class Chrysophyceae; order Chromulinales; family Dinobryaceae; genus Epipyxis; species Epipyxis sp. PR26KG. Next base: position 40,227 of record VKHH01005886.1, on the reverse strand, counting down.
ATCACTTGGGATCGCTCAGATTGATCTTTGTCTCCATGCAAACAACCTATGCCAATATCAAGTTGACGCATTTTGAAATGATTAGATAGATCTTTGGCTAATTCTTCTGTACCAGCCTTACTCAATACGAATATCAAAACTTTCCCATCAGCAACAAATTCATCAACTCGAGTTGATAACCAATTCCATTTTGTAGCTTCATTCGGCACGAGCTCTACAATCTGTGATATATCAGGGTTCGCTTGTCCAATCGTCCCTATTACAATTCGGATTTCCTCTTTTAACATCTCTCTAGCAAATACTTCGATTTTCCTCTTCATTGTTGCACTAAACATTAATAATTGTTTATCAGGTCGAATATTTTTTATGATTGATCTCATTTGATATTCGAATCCCATTTCAAACATTCGATCAGCTTCATCTAACACTGCGATTGTACATCTCCGTAAATTAGTTGCTTTGCATCTTATCATTTCGATTAATCTTCCAGGAGTACCAACAACAATCTCAGGTGATTCTTTCAAAGATTTCGACATTTCCCACTTGCCACCTCCACCAACAATAGCACAAACTCGAATATTATAAATCTTTGCAAATTTTTTACATTCAATAAAAATTTGACTTGCTAATTCTCGAGTAGGAGATAAAATTAATCCTATTGGACCATCACCTAGTTGCATCTGTGGTTGGTGAAGAATATGGACTAGCATTGGCCAAACATATGATAAGGTTTTACCACTATCAACAGAAAATAAATAACAGAAATAATAATGATAAATGCTATTTTTACTATAAATACAATAATACATTTTCATCTATTTTAACTTTATTTTCAACTTTAATTGAAAATGTAAGTAAATAGTAAAGCATAGCGTTTGCTACTTAACATAATAACATATAATAGCAACCTTCCAGTCTTAGCCAATCCAATCATATCATATCCTGAGAGTGCTATTGGTAAGGCTTGTGCTTGAATTGCAGTTGGTTTCTCAAATCCATGTTTTCTTATCTCAGTCAGCAGCAATTGATCAAATCCAGCTTGATCAAACCTCTTTATAGGTCTTGGAGCGGATGGAATGGACACGTTTATATCTATTTCATCACGATATTCTTTCACCTCTTCAGCTAACATGTTTTTAATATCGAATGTTTCTTTATAGAAAATCTTTGAAAATGAAGGGTAATTGATAAGGGAATGATCAACCATAGGTAAAGGCTCTATTCGAGATTTTTCCTTGTCTTTGGAGGGCTCATTAGTTTGGAACTCTTCTTCACTTAAATTCGTATGCTGGTCATCTTGGTAGTCGTGATCGTATTCTAAATTACTAACAATCTCTGGTAAAGATATTCCTTTTCCAATATTTTCATTTTCTTTTTTAACTTGTGCTTGTATATTATTCCTTGCGTAATCATAAAAATCAAATGATGCTAAATCTCAATTATTTAAAATACTGCATACTGCATTACTCACATAAATGCATCTAGTGGATCATCATCATCATCGTTATTCAATACTTCGTTATTATGTTCAGTTTTATTATTAATATTTTCCCCATCGTCATCATCCAACAAATCAAAGTACGAATTGTCATTAATCAAATCTTTGTTAGTGTGTTTCTTGTTCGAAGACAAATTAAATCTGTTCATTGCACTATATAATTTGGTTGACAACTAACTAATAGGAAATAGCATTATATACACTTTTACTTTTTACCATACACAAAATAATTATAACTTATAACTCACCTTAAACTATTTAAATATTTCTGATTTCTGAATTACAATGTTAAACAATTAATTTTTATATCTCTATACATTAATAAAGGAAGGATTAAACTGCATACTCTATGTTTACCAGGCAACACCAGAGAGTTATTTAAAAAAGAAAGACAACAAGAAGAGCAATTATTGGACAAATTATATTATTTATAGATTTACTGGCGGTAATATTTTTAAAAAAGGTACAGCTTTCTTAAAAGGAAAATTACACAACAATTCGAGTCTTATTTCAAACAATAAATGTTATATTTTAATAGGAAATAAGTATAAAATAATCAACTTTTTATGATTGTTGTTGGTTGTTATGTTGTTATAAAAAGTCTGTGTGGGATTAACTTTGAACCCCCCCATTTGGTACGATGATGTGAGATTATTAGCTTTTTGTTAAATCATTCAAGGCATTGTCTAATTTTTGAATCGAGGAGATACTTGGGATAGCTTTCTAAAAAGTAACCTTATTTGAATAGAAACGACGAAATAGAAAATGTGCAGTAAAGTAAATAGTCTACCATTAATTTTTAGTAGTAAGAATGTGAACTGATTTGCACTTGGTATCAATTAATTCATCAAACTGTTGAGACGAAAGCAACACAATGTTTCGCACAAGCGAAACTGCAAATGACTTATTTCGAAGATTGAACAGCCCTCCAGAATTCGTTTTCCGTGTGGACAATAATAAAACTGAGAAAGTTGGTTTTGGTGATATTGCTGAAATTCAAACTTCCTATCATGAAATTACTGAGGTAGTGTAAGATCATCTAAATCTTGTCTATTCTACCATAACTGTACGAAATGTTTCAAATGTTGAATTAAGTTACACCAAAGATTATTTACTTGCAATTGAAATCGTATCTTTTATTGTATGCATAGCTTGTGCTAGGACTAATTATGCAATTCAACGATCAATATGATGATGGAGTTATTATTCACATATCGACAGGTACTATTCTGTGCCATACTAATATTTTCGTAAGCAAAGACTGTGGATACATTTCTTCATCTTTTTTATTTTTATTATTAGGAAATAATCTCAATGTATCTCTTAAACAAAGTCATTTTGATGTAACTAACAGTTCATTAGATATGATGAACAAAACTGATCGAATAAAATCCTTTACAATTCATTCCGCATTGCAGCTAATAGCAATACTGGAGTTATTGCATATGACCCTTGATGACAACAAAACATTATTATTAATGGAAGGATTATCACCGATTATTTTATCACTTAAAGTAAGAAATGATTTGGTTGTTCATCATAAATAATTATTTATAAAACTATTTAATTTTTTGTGATGAATATGCTGTTGCAAGGCATATTATTTCGATGATAATGTTAATTGATAAGTGAGTTTGTTTGTTAATTTCATTCAAATTATTTTCATATTATAATAATATATAATTATTGCATTAGAATCTATTTGATGATAATGTTATTTTCTCTGTCAGTCTAGATGCTATGGCAATGGTATCGATTCAACAAGCCTCATTCCATTGATTATGAAGAGTATACAAAACCTGAAACAGCATCAAGTGATCATCCCTCTTTGGATCACAGGAGGTAATGTATATACCTAAACCATTCGTTTTTTCTCATCGTCTCATTATAATGACAATAACAAATGTTTTATTGTCTGTCTTGGTACCTATCTAGAACTACAGTAATATAATCATAAAAATATTTTTTGTATTATTTTAAAAGTGATTCCAAATATGCCAGATGGTTTGCGAGTAAATCCTCATTCGAAAGATGAACTATCTCTTCTCTGGAAACAAAATATACCTAAAATATATCATTTTTCTATCGATTGAAGACACGAGAGCCATATCCAATATTGATATCATCACGATTTAGATTTCCATGATTTCACATAAGCCTCGCTCATGATAATCATATGATACGATGTAGTTCTCTCCACTTGTATTTTATTATGATACTTTGAATTGTCAATTATTTTGAGCTGCTAGTTCAATCTTTAACTACCTTGGCATTTCACACCTAATATATCATATGATACCTGCTATATAATAAGCATTTTAATTAACTTAACTTATCATTCCCGATTAATAATTAACATCTTTTATAATAATAATTATCGAATATTAGTTCTTTAAAAATGATCATGATGAGATTACGACAAATCATATAATACCATCTCTTGCTTTGTATCGTGTGAAACATTATCATTAAGACCTTTAATCACCTGTTAGATTCAGAAATATTCTTACCTTAACCCAACCACACATTCACTCACCTTCCTTTCTTCCTTGCGTTATAAAATCATACCAACCCTAAAGATTAACTTCAGCAGGCTGGTGATGTGTTACCGTACCGCATCTCATAGCTCGTGACTCATGGGGTGTGTGAACATATCAAATATAATAAATATAATGTAGGTATTAATTAACAATAATTACATTCATTCATTCATTCATAATAATAATCCATCAACAGATAAGACTTGGACTTGGATATAACCAATCATTGTACAAACAAGAGACTGAGACAGCTTTTCAGCCACTCACTCAACACAGCATTTTTTCAATGCTGCCTACATATGACCATATGACTCATCTCTATCCCAATGGTCTCCTCAATACTCAAACATAAATAATAAAATGAACAATGAAAGCCACCAACAGAGCATACATAACCAAACAACAATCATATATATGATAATAATTATTTGGTCCATTTATTTAGTCAACTGCTCTCCCCTGAATTATTCTCAGGAATGACTTTTATATCATTCAAATTCATTATAAATGTAACACACACGCTTAGTGAGATGAAATCACCTTTGGATCATACATCATACCAACTATACAATTATATACATAAAACAACCGCAAATATAATCATATGCAATTATTATTATTATTATTGTTATTATTATTATTATTATTATTGTTATTATTATTATTATTACTATTATTCAAAATTAATTCAATATGTTTCTCATAATCATTATTTCTGGCTCAATTTCCATTTCTTGATTGGTGTTTCGTGTATAAAAGCTATTATTATTATCATTTGCTGACATGAGATGAGAGGATGGTATCATTACAGGAGGTGTTTCAGCGACGTCAAATAAACCATTATTATACTTTAGAATCAAACTGTTCGGACTGGTTGAAAACACTCCTGATTGTTCCAATCTGCTATTATTCCATTCATCCAATTCTGCAACTACAGAATTTCCTGGCCCTATCGACCCCCCTTCAGAATAATGATAATTCACTGATGGAATAGATGTGAATCCAGAATTACCGCTCTCACCAACCGGAGTATGACGAGAAGTTCTTATTCGACTTCCTCTTCGCATCCTATGATTCGTTACAACTGATTGATTGTCAGTCACAGATGGCACAACGATCGATGGTATTAATGACACAGCACTAGTCACACTTCTATTATCCAAACTTGGCAAAATATTACTATTATCATATGAATAATGAGTATAATTGTTATTATAATTTCTCAATTGATTCATCCGCCGAATAGTCCGTGGAGAAGGTAGTGTATATTGACCTGAAGTAGGTGAAACAGAGAGTTGTTTGATATTATCATAATTGTTTTGTTCGAAAGCGAAGTCTTGAGCAGATTTATCAGCAGATATGGAAGGGCTCATGTCCGTTGAGCGAATTTTACTTTGTATCAAATTTTGAGCATATACATGATCATAATCAACATTGCTGTTGCGCATCTGCTCATAATTGCTATAATATGATGTAGTGTGGCTTTGGCTATTATTATTAAGATGAGTAAATGCAGAATTGTTTGACGAAGAGAAAAGAAGGTTGCTTGGTGACACTTGGTGGAACTGGTTGAGAGGGCTTTGTGACCTATATGAGCTGTTCATCATTGGTGATAACGAAGGAGAATGACTATGATACATTTCATTCGAATGAGAGTGAAGCGATGGCTCGGGTACAGCAGCAATAGGTGGTCCATCAACATAAAGGGAGGCGATGTCGATCATGTCAATGCTCGATACGAACGAATTGTTTTGAATGTCAACTACAGATGAATCAAATGCTTGCTGTGATTGTTTTTGTGAGTTAGGATTCGGATTCCATGTCCATGACTCGTCCGCCGAGAGACTCGCATTGGACGCATAGGATATGTAGGAATCATTCGGAAGAAATGATGCCAACCCTTGAGATTCAGATTGCAACGAATTCGATTGAGGACTCACGAATGATTTATCAATCTGTGGTTTGATTTTTATTTTGTTACTTACTACTGAAGGCAACTCGTCCATACTATCTTCTCCTTTACTTTCGTAACCGACGCTGTATTGAAAGCTACGATTGGATGGCTTACGGCGAATACCTTTACCCAATCTGACAGTCCCCTCATCATCATCAAATGAATAAACTTCAAATTTATTACTCAAATTATCTGCTGTCGTAGAATTATCATTGACGTCATCTCCTTCATTATCGTCACCATCACCGTCACTCCTATTCATGCTGTACAAGCTGATTGATCGCTTGATTGAGTTGGAGAAATAATTTGAAATCAGTCGTTTGTTATTTTCCTGATTCACTAGCCATGATCGACGATAGAATAACAATGTCAAGCATACCACGACCAATATAATGAAGACTGTCACCAAAGACATGGCCAATGAAGAATACCAATACAACTCAAACAAGCCCAACAGAAGAAAATTGAATAATAATGACCAAGCGATACACAATGTCACATCTACCATCTGCTTCACAGGTAAGCTGGCAATCGATACACAAGCATGATATGGGATGTGATGCCATGATCGCATCGGATGGAAAGGAAGATCCGAGTCATTTAATGAGAATAATAGACGAGATACGTTAGATGAAGGAATGGTACGAGCCACTCGACATGCTGGATTGAGATGTTGAATTAGACAAGTCGCATCTCGCATCACACCGCTCGTTCTCATCAGAATTAACTTGGAGCGACGGCGAAGACTATTGCATAATTCAATGGCGACGGTATGGACCGGATGATTGAGCACAATCCATTCCAAAAATATTTTCATTGGAATTATTATAAAACAATCTTCGAGATATGAAAAACAAAGAATCAGCAGCCAGTAAGGAGTGGCATTAGATCCAATCAATAAGCTATAACGATATGTCATATACACCATAACAGCCACCAGAGCTGGACATATTATCATACTCAACCATCCCAATGCATCCATGACAGAAGAGTCTCTGTCAACCAAGAGTGCCCTCTCAGCAATACGTTTGTGGTAGATTGACAAATAATCAGTCAAGAAATACCTCACCAACAATCGCTCCTTCTCCAAATTGTTCGATAATTGATCCAATTCTAAACGAATCTTCTGAGATTTCGATCGACTCTTAGTAAGCATTATTTGCATACGAGACGGAGTCATTCTACGATAGTTGAAACCGTATCGAATATTATCATATAATTCTTTGTCTTGCTCATGCGTCAGGAGCCGCTCATAAGCCACATCAGCTTGTTGCAATACGGACTGAGCTTCATCTTCCACCACAGTGAAGTCCATCTTTTCTCCAGATTTTTCGAGACGAGCAGCTCGGAGAATCGTTGAACGCTTTGTCTGAAAACTTGAAAATTCGTCGCGAGGATCACCAAATTTTATGAAAGGAGCCACATATTCTATTGGAATGACTCGCCTCGACCCATCCTTCAACATTTTCGATAACTTCCGGTTGATAAGATCAATCAAATAATCGAATAAATAATAAATAACATTTCCAACGACTGTTACAGATATCATCAACAATATTATTGATAATAGCTGCAGCTGAGGTTTTTTGTACTCACAGGTGAGGTTATCATTCCTCCACCTACATGAATGAAATAAATTGCCAAGGCTCATCTTATCATTACAAGTCTCTTCATTATCATTGGAATAATGATTGCAGCTTCCATCATCAGCGAAGAAAAGGTAAGCGATAATAGTTGCAACGAACCAAAAACTAAGCAACTTTATTATAATTAATAACCAGTTCAAAGCCAAGTTTGGACCGCCACTCTCACGTGACTGTAATTGTGTGTAATGCCTGAAGTTCAAAGTTAAATAAGCAATACTTAGCCAAGGATGATCGATAACTAATCTGTTCATTATCAGCGAATACCACGGACCATCATACAAAGCATCAGGTATTATCGAATTGAAGAAATCAGAAGCATAGCGAGTAAACTTCTTTTTTTTGTTCTTGCTTTTGTCAGAAAATTTCAATACTTCGTTTTCTTTGGCATTTCTTTGCTTACTATCAACCCACAGAAACATGAGTAATCCAATAAAAAAAGCGCCACTTATGGAAGAGACCGTTATCTCATATGCAGCATCATGATCAACTCGCGTTATGCCAGAATAACCCACAAAAGATTCTTCATAAACAGTTCGAACAAGTTTAAATGAACTCGAAAATTTCACTTTTTCAATTCCATTTACAGTGCATCTACAAGAGGTGTTGAATGGTGTGTAGGCTGTAACAAAGCAGTCACTGTAACTCACTATTTCATCACTGGAAACCGCGCATTGAGGAACTGTGCGGTAGCCAGGACAGGTCAAGTTATAGTACCCTTTCCTGTCTGCTGGACATGTCAAATTCTTAAATGTACCATCGTTACATTTGTGCTGGATATAATATGAGTTATCTGATAAAATATTGCACTTCAAAATGACAATATTTTCATCGATGAAAGAGTAATCTATGGCTTCTTGGTTAACCAGCACGACATCATACGTGGTGGACTTACTTAATAATTTACGACCAGCAGGCGAACTAGGACTGTCACCTGAGGAACCACTATCATAAACATTGGTTTCGATGTTAAGAATGGAGGAATTCGAAGAGGAGCTAGACGGATTGCTATTATACTGGACAACAGATAATCCCACAGAATCCGAAGTTTGAATGAAAGAACTTGAGCTGATTCCAACCATACCAACTGCATATTCATAAAATATTTCAAAAACACTTCGAGCGATGAGGACCGATTGATTGAAAACATCGGAAGAATCGACTAAGGAAGTCACAATGCGTAGATTATTCGATATGATCGAAATTGAATTTTCTCCAACAATGGCTTGAGACTGACAGCCTTTCGTTAGAGTTGAGATGGCGCTGGTTACGTTTTCTCGCAAGCCATCTATCATCAACTTGTCAGATCCCAAGATCGCTGACAAACCATCGATCATTTGACTCATTACTGAGGTACTTGCACATGCCAACTCTGGATGAGATTCAATCGTTTTAGTTAGGACGAATGTGCAATTGTTCAACGCTCCGCTATTGATTTGCAGCGGATCAATCAAAATATTTGCTATTACTACAGCTCGATATGAAATCTTGTCCAAGCTAACATCCTCCAATGCCATGCTTTTGTAAGCGGCTATGCAGAGAGATTCTCGAAAAGCGATTTGTTGCTTATAATTGAATAGCGTCAACGAACAATCTTGTCCATAATATCCAGCATTACATTCACAAACTGCTTTACAATCAGAATTTGTGACAGAACATTGGGACAGCTCAGAACCACTGGACACATCCTTGAATACACATGTTCCCGCTGAGGAGCAACCGCTCAAACATGGCTTATTGATATCAACACATTTACCACCTGAACATACACCACTAACACACCGACTATTAGAAGTGCAGCTGTTCCCGACCTTGCGTAATAAGGGTGCGGCTATACATGGAATATTAGAATGTCCATCTACGCCCACGAAGCCAGATAAACAAATACCACAAGTGTTCTTGGTCAAGCTACATGATTCACGATTCATGCTGATACAATTGCGAGGAACTGAGCAGTTGACATAGTTAATTGATTGCACACCTACTCCTAACGCTTGGTTAATCCTGTCAGGATTCAAGTCAGTAAGTGCTGTAGTAATACTACTTGAAACCACTAAGAAAACTTGGGAAGAATCCGGATTGGGAATTACAGTAATTGGTTGCGATGTGTTAGATTGTCCATCAAAACTATCGTAAACAATTACGACACAATAAACGGCATAGTTTAAGTTGCTAACACCTGGACCAAAGTAAGATTGAGTGTATGATATATAGTCTTTTGACTTGATAATATTGGACTTGAACGAGTTGTACGAATAATATGAAAATGAATAGCTCAATGGATAGTCATTGTCCGTGTCAGTCCAGAGATATGAAGACAAATAAAACATCGTGCCAGCTGCATATCCACTCTGTGGATCTACAGATATAACACCACCTAGAGGCGGATTATTAATGGATACAATAACCGACGAAGTACTGTAGTTACTACCAATCGAATATGAAGCTCGAAGATAAAATGTATAACTTAATCCTGACGTAAGAATGTAAGGTGATAGCGCTAGTTGATACACAGTCATGGAAACACTTTCCACTTGCTTTGTCAGAGGCGTTGCTGCCACACCCGATTTGCTGAATGAGTCAATACTTGAGAGCCACTCCAAGTTCATCGTACTATTGTCTCCTTGGACCACACCAGTCAGCACTATTTTCTCAGATGGATTATACTTCGATTTCAATGGATTTAAATAAACTGAAGGGATCCGTTGATTAACTATATTCAATACAACAAAAGCACTACTTGATACGCCTTCTGCGTTTGAGATCGTCACATTTACCATGTATGAGCTTTGTGACAGAATAATAGTAAGACGAGATGATTTACTCATCGATACACCACAATCTGATCCATAGTTTTCTCCAGTTAATATCATACAATTCCAAGTAAACAATAACAGAGAATTACCACTTGGACTATCAACATCAATGCTTGAAGATGCATCTAAAGTAAATGATTTGCCGGAAATGAATGTTTGACTTGATCCTCCAGCAATTATAGCATTCAATCCGGATCTTCCGACACTAAGTCTGTTAATTGCAGAGGAAACAGCAGTTTTGCCATCGATAGTAGCAGAAACAATCAACTGAATCGAATAACCTGATGAAGAGTCCAACGCGTATGGATTCAACTTAAAATAACGAGGATTCGATGATATGGAAGTTATCGACGATAAATAACTTGATCCTTTAAATACCTTCCATTGATACGAATATTCATTGGTCGTAACATTAGACGCACATGCAGGAAAAGACACTAACCCAACCAACGACAACGAATTCCATCTATAGATTGAAGCAGCAGGTGAGTAAATGCGAACTTGAGGAATAACGCTGCCTTTGCTTCGAACAATAATATTGACAGTTTTTATGGATACTTTTGAGAACACATTGGTTAGTGACAGTGTGATACTATAAGTGAATGAAGGAGTGATATAAATATTGGGAATAGTTGCAACTTGGTTAGTATCTTGATAATTAATATTCAGATAGTTGGTAATATTTGATACGATTTTATTCGATTCCAGTACAGTCCAATTCAATGATGTCCACGGCCTAGATGCAGATCCATATGAAGCTGTTGGATCAATATTGATGTCATCGCATGATCCAACCCTTGATGCAGTGAGTAGTATTACAGTTGGCACAACCACTTCAGAGCTCAACGAAATATTTACTTTCATAGAAGATGCGAATTTATAGGATCTACATTGACTACCGCACGAGGCTTTAATTATATTCTTTTTGACGCTAAGCTCCCTCAAGTTAGCGATTGAACTTACTTGGCTGATATCGGCCAAGAGTGTTGTTGTGCTAAACCACTTGCACATACTTTCTGTCGATCCAACGAATTGAACAATAACAGAGCAGTTGAATGTTGAAGAGTATGATTTAATAGCTAAGGCACCAAAATCAGTAGGTGAATCAAAAGTAATTTCAATGAAGCTTCCATCATAGTTTATCACTGCTGATAACAAGATTGGCGGTGGTGAAGCAACAGTTCGATCTGTCACCATCACAGAAAAATTGAGAGGTAAGTAAGAAGTTCTTCCGACAGTAAAAGCCATTATTTGGAAGCACCCTTTCGCTTTACTTCGAAAATAAAAGCCAGCTTGGATGTTACTAGAATTAGCATTGAAATTAAAAGAAGATGGAACAACGCGAGCATCAATTTCAGCTGAAGTAGAAGTCAAGCTTGTTGTGCAATTAATTGAAGAAACATTGAATAGCAATTGCAAACTTGATTTTGGAGCAGAATTAAGTGCAACTATAAACTTCGTTTCGGTTGAATCAATTGTTTCATCGTACAAGTACAAAGATGGGCTTGAAGACACCAAAACAACTTCACGACAACAAGACGTTGTCATAATTAATTTAGAGTTTATAACATTAGCCAACATCATACCATTGCCGATAAAATCTTCTGAATAGCAGTATATCTCATACATGGAATCTACATTCAGACCGAATATGGAAATCGTAACATTAGAACGAGGATGTTGACTTATCCCATAGAATCCAGATTGCTTAATTGAAAATGTGCTGATTGATTTGGTTCCAAGTGGATAACCCGCGCAATAAACAACACCTTCGCGAGAAATATTAACAGAAACTAAAACTGATGTTTTTTGTGGTATGACTTTCATGGGCAATAGTAGAGAAGGGAATAGTTTAGATGGAGAGGTTTGAAAGCTTACAACACTTGCTGCACCTACACGTGTTGAACATAATCCGCAGGGATTTACCATAAAAGAGCTGCCAGGACATGATCCAGTCGAAGAACAAGACTTTTTGCAATTGATGCAAAATATCGGCGATCCAGAACAAAAATACAACTGCCAAGTAGCACCATTACAAACAGCACGATAATCTTCACCATTTTCGATGCTTTGTAGCATATCACTTAGCACTCTTGTGTCTGAACATGTTTTCAAAATACTTGATGAAGTATTTTTCTCATAATTTTCATAACTCAAATAAGCAAAAAGTTTTGAATACATCAAATCGTTGTTCACTAGCACTAGCTTGTTATACACATAATCTTTCCAAATAGAGCAACTTCCATTTGGCTGATTGATGATTCGACTTTTGAAATAATATGAGCCAAAGTTAATCGTTGATTGCGATGTAGACACGTTGCTCATTGTCACAAGATATTGACGGTAATTATTCTTTTGTGTATAATCAGAGTAGTCGATAGAAGGTTGGCTCGTAGGATATTTAGATGGAGGACGAGTTTCATTATCCAAAGTCGGCAATGATGTTACTGGCGATACTGTTGGACATCCTGTTGGTCGACCGGTAGGTTTGCTAGACGTAGGACAAGATGTTGGTTGAACACTAGGCGAGCTAGTTGGTGCAGAAACAGGTTGTTTGGAAGGACTCATAGATGGTTGACTTGATGGCTGTCTGGTGGGAAACGAATTTGGTTGAAAAGTCGGAACCCTAGTTGGTTGACTACTTGGCTGTTTGGTTGGAATTGAAGTTGGAAACGAAGTTGGTTGTTTGGTAGGTTGACATGTTGGCTGCACTGAAGGGTGTGAAGAAGGTGAAGTTGAAGGTAATGAAGATGGATCGATCGATGGTTGACAAGTAGGTGCTTCAGATGGTTGATTTGTTGGAAGCAAAGTTGGCTGCATAGTGGGAGAACCGGATGGTTGAGAAGTTGGATTTGATGGAACTGAAGTGGGCTGATTGGTTGGTTGTTTTGAAGGTTGAAATGTGGGTAAATGGGTTGGTGTGGAACTTGGCTGTATAGTTGGAACACCACTGGGTTTAGATATTGGTTGATGTGAAGGTTGCAAAGATGGACTAGTAGTGGGAGAAACTGTTGGAGCACTCGAAGGTTGGTATGAAGGAGATTGAGTTGGTCGTGAAGTTGGTCGAACCACTGGACAACTTGAGGGTTGAACAGTTGGGTTAAGGGAAGGTTGTTGAGTTGGTTGAAAGGTTGGATTACTCGTAGGTGATCCTGTTGGAGCGGAGGTGGGCTTACTGAATGGTTGCAAACTGGGTTGAACACTTGGTTGAAAAGTAGGTTGATTGGTCGGACTAGCTGAAGGTTGAATAGATGGAATATATGTAGGTTGCGAAGTTGGTTTTGTCGAAGGAAATTCTGTGGGCTGCATTGAGGGAAATCTAGTAGGGGAAGTAGTCGGACAATTCGTAGGTTTAGATATGGGTTGATTAGAGGGTTGCTTAGTAGGCTGACTAGATGGTTGTTTGGAGGGTTTAGAGACTGGTTGAGCGCTGGGTTGTCTAGAAGGTTGTGATGTTGGCTGTTTAGACGGAAAAGTGGAAGGTTGAGAAGAAGGATGGCGAGTTGGTGCACCGGATGGACTATTGAATGGTTGTCTAGTGGGCTGTTGAGTGGGCAGAATCGATGGACTTTTGGAAGGGAAAGAACTGGGTTGTACAGTAGGAATATTGGTCGGATAAGTTATTGGTGATGCACTTGGCATGCTAGTTGGGGGTAATGTTGGTGCAATACTTGGTGCTTGGGATGGTTGTAATGTTGGTCGCTCGCTGGGATAATTTGACGGTTGTGTAGATGGAAATCTAGTTGGATTACAAGAAGGCAAAACAGTTGGTTGGACAGAGGGTTGTGCAGTTGGCTTCTTACTTGGCTTTGATGATGGTAATATAGTAGGTTGAGAAGTTGGTGCTGCAATGGGTTGAGAAGAAGGTTGCCGTGATGGTTGTCCAGACGGCTTGTTTACAGGCTGTTTAGTTGGTTGAGATGTTGGAAGTCGAGTCGGATTTTGAGAAGGTTGGTTAGTTGGATACCTTGAAGGTTGTATGCTTGGTTGTTTTGATGGCAGTAAAGTTGGTTGTTGGGAAGGTAGTAGGGATGGATGGACTGTAGGTTGTTGGGACGGTGAAACCGATGGTGAACCAGAAGGGTAAGAAGATGGTTGATTAGATGGCCAATTTGTAGGTTGATTACTTGGAGTGATTGTAGGTTGCAAAGAAGGAATTGAGACTGGTTGTATGGATGGAGTAATAGTTGGTTGTTTTGAAGGATTTGCTGTCGGTTGGCGTGTCGGCTGACTGGAGGGTTGACGTGTCGGCTGAGTGCTTGGTTGTCGAGATGGTTTTCTTGATGGTTGTGAAGAGGGTTGTTTACTGGGGTACGTTGATGGTTGCTTCGTTGGAATCATAGTGGGAACAAATGTAGGTTGAGAAGTTGGTTGTTTAGAGGGTGGTATAGTTGGATTATTAGACGGGGAAGAACTAGGCTGAGATGATGGCTGCTGTGTTGGTTGTGATGACGGTTGATTACTGGGAAATATTGTTGGTTGAGAAGTTGGACCAGAAGAAGGATTCAAAGAAGGGTTCATAGTAGGTTGGACAGAAGGATCAATCGAAGGTTGACTCGAAGGCACAGGGAAAGGTTGACTGGTTGGCTGTTTCGAAGGAGGAAGAGATGGCTGCTTCGAAGGGCATTCAGATGGTTGACTCGTTGGATTTGTTGAAGGTGAAACCGAAGGTTGCTTTGTTGGATTTGATGATGGAGTAGTAGATGGTGCAGATGATGGCTGGCATGTTGGATTATTACTAGGTATAAAAGTTGGCACCCTTGTTGGCTGATTTGTGGGTAACATGGACGGCTGTACCGTTGGAATTTGACTTGGTTGTATTGTTGGCTGATTTGATGGACTTTTAGATGGTTGAGAACTGGGGCAGTTCGTAGGGAATATCGTGGGATTGCGAGAAGGCTGTGGAGAAGGAGCAACAGAAGGTTGAATTGATGGATGATTCGAAGGAATGTTTGAAGGTTGTTTGGTTGGCTTAATTGATGGTGACAAAGATGGCTGATTAGTGGGATTCACAGTTGGTTGATTAGATGGCCAAGTTGAGGGGTGTATTGACGGTTGAATAGATGGAGTTGTGCTTGGTTGAATAGATGGTTGAAATGATGGTTGCTTCGTAGGAAGACAAGTTGGTGATGCAGTAGGCAACGAAAATGGCTGAGAGGTTGGTTGATGTGTAGGTTGACTAGATGGTTGTATTGAAGGCTGATTTGACGGAGATTTTGAAGGCTGTAAAGTTGGTTGAATGGTTGGTGACATTGTGGGAGTTGATGATGGCACACGAGATGGTTCATTAGATGGAGAAGTCGACGGAATCATTGACGGTTGGGAAGTTGGCTGACACGACGGCAAGATAGATGGTTGTGTAGTAGGATTCTGCGATGGCGTATGGGTTGGATTTTTTGAAGGTTGATTAGAAGGTTGCCTCGAAGGATTCTGAGATGGATGACCCGATGGAATAATTGTAGGCTGATGTGTTGGTTGACCAGAAGGTTGACGTGTTGGTAAATCTGTAGGTATAGATGAAGGTGATGTGGTTGGTTGATTTGATGGTGAGCATGATGGATGATTAGATGGAGTAAATGTTGGATGTGAAGATGGAAGCACAGAAGGATGGATTGTTGGCGCACTAGTAGGAGCAATTGATGGTTGTATAGTTGGCTGCATAGTTGGTTTAGAAAGTGGCTGTTCTGAAGGTTGCATTGTTGGCGGATTGCTTGGCTGATGCGTGGGATAACTGGATGGTTGTTTGCTTGGAGTAGATGTAGGTTGAATTGATGGTTGATGAGAGGGATAAGAAGATGGTAATCTGCTCGGTAGTGACGTAGGTTGCACACTTGGTTGCTCAGATGGAAAACTGGTCGGAGATGCCGATGGTTGAGCAGAAGGATAAACTGAAGGTAAATTAGAGGGTTGTGCACTTGGAGCAACACTGGGTTGAGCTGATGGGTTCTGAGATGGACAAATTGAAGGTTGTTGAGTGGGTTGATTGGTAGGATGGACGGATGGCTGAATTGTTGGTTGTATTGTTGGATTTGATGTCGGTGGGACTGAAGGCTGCTTTGAGGGTTGACCAGTAGGCTTAGAAGAAGGTTGATGAGTGGGTGATGACGTTGGATTGCAAGAAGGTGGACTAGAAGGATATGAAGTTGGATGAGATGATGGCTGTTTTGATGGGTTTGAGGTTGGTTGCGTTGTTGGTTGTTTCGAAGGTTGATTAGTTGGTTGACCACTTGGCTTCTTTGACGGTTGACACGAAGGCGACTGCGACGGTATCGAAGATGGTAAACTTGTCGGTTTTCTGCTGGGCTGTCTCGATGGTTGCCGTGATGGTTTGGAAGATGGTTGTGCTGTGGGTAACCGTGTCGGTTGAGAAGAGGGTTGTCTACTTGGGTAGGAAGATGGTTGTTGAGTCGGCTGTTTTGATGGAGTTGTACTTGGTTGCGAGGTTGGACAGCGACTGGGTTGTCGGCTTGGTTGCTTTGACGGCTTTGAAGATGGAGAAATAGATGGCAATGAAGTTGGTCTGCGAGAGGGCTGTCCAGAAGGGATCTTACTGGGTTGATAAGTTGGAGCAGATGATGGAAATCTACTTGGCTGCATGGTTGGCGCAGAAGAAGGATCGCAAGATGGACTTGTACTAGGATAAGAGGTAGGTTGTTGCGAAGGTAAGAGAGTTGGGAGAATGGATGGTTGAGAGGAAGGATAAGAAGTCGGTATTTGAGTTGGTCTCCTACTTGGTTGTCTGGAAGGTTGACGCGAAGGTTGTCTTGAAGGTTGACTTGATGGTTGTCTAGAAGGTTGAGAGGACGGTTGACGCGAAGGTTGTCTTGAAGGTTGAGTTGTTGGATGTCTAGAAGGTTGAGAGGACGGTTGACGAGTAGGTTGTTTCGACGGTTGACATGTCGGCTGTTTCGTTGGTACTCTACTAGGCTGAATTGTTGGACGACATGTCGGAAATCCAAATGGTTGGCGTGTTGGTTGACTTGTAGGTTGTTCAGAGGGATCCGAGGAAGGGTGGAAAGTAGGCTGGTCAGATGGAATTGAAGAAGGTATTACAGATGGTTGCATTGTTGGCGATTGACTTGGCGAACAAGTTGGAAGTGAACTTGGCTTACCAGTTGGTTGAATACTTGGAATGAATGATGGTTGAGATGATGGATTACCCGATGGCTGAGAGGAAGGTTGTAAACTTGGTTGTTTAGTCGGTTGAGAAGTTGGCGAACGAGTTGGTTTACTTGAAGGTTGTTGAGTAGGTTGCTTACTTGGTAGTGCGGTTGGTTGTTTGGAAGGTTGTGCAGTGGGCTGTTGTGATGGATTACGAGAGGGTTGTGAAGTCGGCTGTTTTGAAGGAATTCTGGTGGGTTGTGATGTAGGATGTCGAGAAGGTTGACAGCTTGGTTGCTTAGAGGGTTGCCTTGATGGTTGAACCGTAGGAACTCGAGTAGGTTGGATTGTGGGTTGGGAAGTGGGAAAACGGCTTGGTTGTTGTGATGGTTGTTTGGAAGGTTGTCTAGTAGGTTGGTTGGTTGGTCTTTTACTTGGTTGAATACTAGGTTGAAAAGTAGGTTGACTAGTGGGATTCAGTGATGGTTGTCTACTTGGTTGTGAAGTGGGTTGCATTGTAGGATACATTGAAGGTTGTACGCTGGGTAGAAAAGTTGGTTGAGAAGTTGGTAAAGCGCTTGGATAGGATGTTGGCTGTTTTGTTGGATGGTATGAAGGTTGCGAGGAGGGCTGATATGACGGTTGCAATGTCGGAGAACTAGAAGGTTGCAATGATGGATTTACTGACGGATTTTTCGTTGGTTGAAATGAGGGCTTAGAACTGGGGGTTATTGATGGTTGGTTGGTTGGTTGTACAGATGGATGCCTAGATGGACTCGATGTTGGCTGGGAAGATGGTCGTCCAACCGGCTGAGTTGAAGGTTGCAGTGTTGGCTGAGTAGATGGCTGAAATGATGGGCCTGATGAAGGTTGATTGCTAGGTTGAAATGTTGGACTTGAAGAAGGTTTTGTTGATGGAGAAAACGTTGGTTTAGTGGATGGTTGATTCGTTGGTTGCATAGTAGGTGACGATGTTGGTGAGCTAGTTGGAACTCTTGTAGGTTGCGAACTAGGTTGCAACGTTGGTTGTATGGAAGGCTGCCGAGTTGGTTGAGTTGTTGGCTGCTCTGTTGGTTGATTTGTCGGTTGAATCGTTGGTTGTAATGAAGGTTGTAATGACGGATGCACAGTTGGTTGAACAGAAGGCTGGATAGTCGGCTGAACGGTTGGCTTACTTGAAGGTTGTTTTGATGGTTGTACGGTTGGTTGCTGCGTTGGTTTATATGTTGGGACACACGATGGTATTGTTGATGGTTGCTTAGATGGTTGAAAAGAGGGTTGTGTAGTTGGTAGTAAAGTTGGCATTGAAGATGGACAAAAGCTTGGTTGACTTGATGGTTGATTTGATGGTTGCTTGGATGGTTGCGAGGTTGGTTGAACAGATGGTTGAGAAGTTGGCTTTGAAGAAGGTTGAATGCTTGGCTGAAAACTCGGTTGAATCGAGGGATTTTGACTTGGATTTGTCGAAGGTTGAGAAGAAGGTGTATTTGAAGGATTACTCGTTGGTTGGTCTGTTGGTTGTGTTGTTGGTTGCTGAGATGGCTGCTTTGAAGGCTGGAATGTGGGTTGAATGGTTGGATTTGTGCTAGGCTTTTCACTGGGCTGAGACGTTGGTCGTTTAGAAGGTTGTACAGTTGGCTGAACTGACGGTTGCTCTGATGGTTGGTTAGATGGTTGCTGTGTTGGCTGCAAAGATGGTCGTGATGAAGGTGTTTGAGATGGTTGCGAGGAAGGTGAGCAGGTAGGAAGCATGGTTGGAGATACACTTGGGTGAATAGATGGTTGTCTTGAAGGCTGTTGTGAAGGAGCGAAACTGGGGTTTACTGTTGGTTGCTGGCTCGGACTAAAGGTAGGTTGAAAAGAAGGTTGCATTGACGGTTGATTTGTTGGGAAAGCGATAGGTTGAACGGATGGTTGATTGGATGGATGCGAAGATGGTTGATCACTGGGCTGTTTTGTTGGATGAAAGGTTGGCTGATTTGATGGAAGACATGATGGATTGGAAGTGGGCTGATCAGTTGGTTGATTTGAAGGAATAGTTGTCGGTCGATTAAATGGCTGATTAGAGGGCTGTATCGTTGGTTGAAAGGTTGGTTGCAACGATGGTTGACTTGAAGGTCTGCATGATGGCTGAGATGATGGCTGTAATGACGGTTGAACCGATGGTTGATCGGATGGTTGTTTACTTGGAATAAAAGATGGCTGATTGGAAGGATAAACAGTCGGAGAAGAACTAGGCTGAGTGGTTGGTTGAATTGTAGGCTGAGTCGATGGTTTGCATGAAGGCTGAGATGATGGCTGCCATGACGGTTGAGATGATGGTTGATCGGATGGTTGTTTACTTGGAATAAAAGATGGTTGATTGGAAGGAGTAACTGTGGGAGCAGAGCTAGGATGAGTAGATGGTTGAGTTGTAGGTTGAGCTGATGGACCATATGATGGTTGATATGTCGGCTGATCTGATGGACGATTTGATGGTTGATTAGAAGGTTGTTTACTTGGAATAAAAGATGGTTGATTGGAAGGATAAACAGTCGGAGAAGAACTAGGTTGAATGGTTGGTTGAGTTGTCGGCTGAGTTGATGGTTTGCATGATGGCTGAGATGATGGCTGTAATGACGGTTGAACCGATGGTTGATCGGATGGTTGCTTACTTGGAATAAAAGATGGCTGATTTGTAGGATAAACAGTCGGAGAAGAACTAGGTTGAATGGTTGGTTGAGTTGTCGGCTGAGTTGATGGTTTGCATGATGGCTGAGATGATGGCTGTAATGACGGTTGAACCGATGGTTGATCGGATGGTTGCTTACTTGGAATAAAA